>QXEO01001374.1:0-10163 GCA_007115705.1 Dactylis glomerata | reverse complement strand
TGTATCGGTAGGCCAACTCTTAGGGTTCCTGGTGTCAGCATGAGGAATAGAGGCGAACCCAGAGAAAATCCAGGCAATTTTAACATAGGAAAACCCACGAAACTACACGATGTACAGAAGCTCGCAGGGCGCGTCGCGGCACTAAGTCATTTTGTTGCTCGATTGGGGGAAAAAAAGCGCTCCCGTTTATGCACTCATGAAAAAGTCAGATGATAAGTTTGAGTGGACGCGAAGCAGACGCAGCTTTTGCGCAGTGAAAAAAGTGCTCTCACGCCACCAGTGCTGGTCGCACCAAAAGAAAAGGAGCCCTATCTCTACATCGTTGCAACCCATCAGGTGGTGAGTACAGTATTAGTAGTCGAAAGAGGTGAAGAAGGAAAAGCCCACGGCCATCCAGAGGCCGGTATATTTTATCAGTGAGTATTATATCTCTGACAAAGCAAGGTACCCGCATTATCAAAAGCTTGCATACCGCATTTTACAACAGCACGGAAATTGCGACAATACTTTGCGGTGCACCCAATTATAGTGGTCAATGAAGTGCCACTATCAATATATTGAACAATCATTCGGCAAACAGGCCGTGTCTCTTTGTGGGAAATCGAATTATCTCCCATGGACATCACGTACGAAAAAATAAAGCGATCAAGTCGCAAATCTTGCCAGATTTCACAGCAGAATGGATGGAGCTACAAAGCACGGGACCCCCAGATCTGTCGAGTGTCTGGACAATGTACTTCGACGGTTCTAAGAGAGTCCAAGGCGCAGGCGCAGGAGTAGTATTGATATCGCCGCATGGCAACAAATTGAAGTATGTTTTAAGGATGAGTTTTTCGCAGGCTTCTAACAATGAAGCAGAATACGAGGCTTTGTTGCATGGAATGAAGATGTCTAAAGCATGTGGAGCAACTCTCCTAAAAATATTTGGAGATTCGAACCTTATTGTTCAGCAAGTTATGAACAGGTGCGATGCAATCAGTGACACCATGATGGCCTATAAGAACTTATATCACTATCTCAAAGGAACATTTGATGGATGCGAAGTCTCGCACATCAGCAGAAACAGCAATGACGAAGCCGACAACTTAGCAAATATCGGGTCCCAGTGTTTACCCATCCATCTGGAAGTATTCTGGGAGGAGATAGTGGAAAGGTCAATAAAAGTGTCAAAAGTTCGACTACTGCAGCAGGCTCGGGGGCTACGCCGGAACCCGAGGAAGTCATGCTGATAGAAAGAACCTGGATGCAGCCATATCTCGCATACATGATAATAAACAATTACCAGAAGATGCAGTGGAAGCCAAAGAGGATAACTCGACGATTCCAAAAGCGTTTGTCGTGTTGCAGGGGAAATTATACAAGAAGAGTATTACTGGCATTTTGCAGCGTGTGGTAACGCTCAGGAAAGGACAAGTAATACTAAAAGTATACACGGCGGAGTGTGCAGCCATTCATGCTAGCAGCAGGGCAATAGCGGCAAAAGTGTTCCGAGCAGGATTTTATTGGCTAACAGCCATCGAAGACGCGAAAGATATAGTCCGGAAGTGTGAAGCATGTCAAAGATTCGCAGTCTCGACCGCATGCGCCAGCAGCAGAGTTACATCCAATACCATTATCCTGGCCCTTTGCACATGGGCTCGATTAGGTGGAAAGTTTGCACAAATCTTGGCCAGGAGGACATGTTTACATGCTAGTGGCAGTCGATTAAATTTACCAAGTGGGTGGAAGCGGCTCAGGTAACAACTCAAGATTCGACAGCAGCAATCAACTTCATCAAGACAATAGTGTTCCGTTTCGGTGTACCATATAGCATCATCACGGACAACGGGACAAACTTCACTTCGAAGGAATTCAAGAGTTACTGCGAAGGACTAGGAATCAAACTCAAATTTGCATCTGTGGCACACCCAAAGACAAATGGGCAAGTCGAAAAAGCCAATGGCCTGATATGCAGTGGGATAAAAAAGAGGCTATTAGCACCTCTCGAGAAAGCCAAGAGCGCTTGGGTAGATGAATTGCCCTCCGTTCTTTGGAGCCTAAGAACCACGCCTAACGCAGCAACTTAAGAAACTCCTTTCTTCCTGGTCCATGGCGCAGAAGCCGTGCTTCCAGTCGAAGTTACACACGAAGCTCCAAGAGTGACGGCATACGATGAAACAACATCAACAGAAGCATTGCAAGACGATGTCGATGCACTAGATGAAGCAAGAGATAAGCATTAGAAAGAGCCACGCAGTATCAACAGAGCCTGCGAACTACCATAGTAGTCGAGTTCGTCCACGATCGTTTGTGGTGGGAGACCTAGTTTTTGCGACTCAGGCAAGACAGCCACGGCAAATTGGAGTCCCCTTGGGTGGGACCTTACATCGTCACAGAAGTTATACCAGGAGGAGCTTATCGACTACAAGACAAGAAGACAGGAAAAGACGAGAGCAACCCGTGGAATGCAGAGCAGCTACGACGTTTTTACGCGTAGAATAAATCTAGTGGTATCAGTAAACTCAAGTTAACCTTCTGAACCCAGAACATGAGGCTATAGGTCGGGTTCCTTGGGTTGAACTCGACAAAATTGTACAAATATTTCTACTTCTCCGCTCGGGGGCTTCAACCCTCGGGTCATACAAAAGAAAGCTTTATCACAACATGGAGATCTTTTACACTACTAGGTTGTGCAGACAACCCGATATTCTTCACAATAATTGGTTCACAAAGAACCATATATATAAAACATACTCTCAGAACAATGATTTGTTCTCATGGTACTATTCAAAGCATCAAAGCAAAGTATGAGTATTCATTTCAGATAGTACGGCAGCAGGACACTATAAAAGAGATTACATAAAAGCAGATCCTAATGAAAGTGGACTTCCGCTTCATATTCCTTCTGGCACTGGGGGCCGTCATAGATCTTCACATCAAACTTTGACGTGCGATGTGGTAGTCAAAGGTCATGAAGAAGCCTTGGTGGAGGTCGTGATCTTTGCAAACTCCGACCAGCCACCCTTGAAGTATTGCTCGCCGTCACCATCGTACCAAACCTCCACTTGGTATGGAGTCCCTCCACAGATTGTTCGTGAAGAACCGCTTCTCGCAGTTCTCGCCATCCATGAACTTGTGTGAAATTTTAGCGGCAGGCGCTGAATCTCGCGGTCACTGCGCCATGGCAATGTAGAAGAAAGAAAATATCTTGGAGAACAGAAGGAGCAACAGGAGGAGGAGCGCTTGGACCTGGGGCGGGTGCCAGTCACTTGTGTTTGTTCTTGCTACCAGTAGGGGTGGATATCGAGCCAGCTTGGCTCAACTCAACTCAACTCGTAAATACTCGTTAATTAACGAGCTAGCTTGACTCAACTCATTAACTAAACAAGCTCCAGACCCAACTCGGCTCGACTCAATTAAAACTCGAGTTGGCTCAATAAACTCATTAAGCTTGATAAGAACATGAACAACATTAGCACCATAGCATCAATATCGACAATGGACATAGTCCCACAATATAACGTAAAACTTTAACTTCAAAGTTGCTTAGAGTCCACCATCCCTTACATTAAAAGTGACACCATAAATAATCCAGAATAAAATGGCATCACATAGTTTTTTAGTAGTACAAGTAGCCATATTATGAGCTAAATGAGTTTAACGAGTACTCGTAACTCGACTCATTAAACTCGTTTTCCTAATGAGCTAAAAATGCTAGCTTGGCTTGACTCGTTAGTGTCCGAGTTTAAGCTGAGTTGAGCTGAGTTTTTGAGTACTCATTAAGCTCACGAGTTTCGAGTTTTATTTCCACCCCTAGCTACCAGGTGGGCGGTCGGGACGACGCTTCACCGGAGCGGCCAATGACGATCCTGCGGTGGCCGGAGTTGTTTTGTTTTTGCTTCCATGAGGGCGGCCACGACCCCGCGGCACCACCGGAGAGCCAAGGTTCAGACGAGAACCATCTGCATCAGCCATGTGGAAAAGTGGGAAGACTAAAGACCCTAGATGAAAAGAGGAGACAATGCGGCGGAGGAGGAATCTGATTAGGGTTTTTACCCTTGCCAAAGATGCTTTATTTATAAGCACATATTATCGGGCCCCCGTGATAGCAAGGCCCATAAACATATTTACAAAAAAGGAGTTAAATTCTGCACGTAGCAGACGATAATAACAAAAAGGAAAAAAAAGAGGGAGAGTGTGGTCGAAAAGATATGAAAAACCTCGCCTTGGGCTCGGGGGCTTATAAACAGGAGAAACTAGAAGAAAGAAGAAGAAGTGAATTTTGAGCCTATGATTGACTACGAGTATCCAACCATAGCCTCGGGGGCTACTCCCATCGGGAGCGCTGAGCGCGCACCCGATAGAGGATGAGACAATCAATAATGAAGATGAAGAGAGTCTACCATGAAAACTTCGACTACGTAGTCGATGAAATATAGAGCGACTACTCCCATCGGGAGGCACTTGGAAGAAGTTAATATAAAATAAAAATTCTTTGATTTTATCAGTCAAAAGAGACTGCGACATGAGATTCTCGAGTTGCGTTATCGCAACGAAACTCAAATGCCGTGATTTATCACGAAGGTAAGACCCCGGGATCCGTCCTGTGTGGCCTGGTATACGCACATGGATGCGCTCTGCTGGTATGTATCTGTGTCTACGACGCGAAGAAAATCCTGGTGGACACACTGGGTACCCCGAGAATCACTGGGATTCATACTTTGTAAGTCATAAATGCGGCAAAAGAGTGGGTTTGACCGGTATCCCGAATTCAAGTCCAAGGGGATTAAATTTGAAGTAGGTGACAAGTATCTGTTCTGGCAGTTAACTGACCTCTTGATCCGTCAGAGTTGTCAGGCTTGTTCATCAAAACCCCTTGCGAAAAATTATTATGAAAATAAGTCGAAAGACCAAGTCGAAGATTTGAAGATATGAAGAAGTCGAAGAATTGATCAAATCGAAGATTTAAAGATTAGAGATTCAACCCGAATCTGCAATTCTGGTAGAATCTCAGGGGCTACTGACAAGGGTATAGCTAATAGAGCCCGTTAGTTAAGTACCCCTGAGGCCCGTTAAGCTAGGCCCAATTGTAATGATAGTCGAGATACGAGTTCTTACCGTATGTCGATATTGTAATCTGTATCGGACCCTACCCGATCCTCGAGACCTGGCCACCTATATATAGGGGCCAGGAGGGGACGGTGTAGGCCAGATTGAAAGCAAGCCAGGTTGAACACCCAAGTTTACTTTCGATATATACTTATTTCGACTAATCTTATCTTCGAGTTCATCTGACGCCCTATTCCCCCGATCCTAAGTCCTTCATCTAGGACATTGTCGAGTTAACCCTCATCAGCATGCTTGAGCATGTGCCAAGTCAATTCAAATGAAGTTTTCAGAGGAGGATACCACAATAACATACCATATTATGAATAAAACAATGCATGGAAGTGTCTACATGACATGCTACAAACTATTAGTAAATTGAAACTAATCATATGAGAGCAAGAACTACAAGCATCCATTAGATAACATATACCTTACATGAATCGACTAAGCATGTCCACATAGATGAGTATATGTACAAAAATGAAAACAAATAGAGTTCATACCAGCCTCTTACCACATCTCGGATTGTCATATGTCGTCATTATTGCTCTTCACTTGTGTGGCTTGAATAATATAAAGTGAATACCAAGCTCCAACGGAGTAACGGGGGACTGAACTCTGCAACAAACTTTACAAAACCAAAGAAGAACAACAAATATTTTTGGGGTTTCCGATTTTTGAAACAAAAGCAGAAGGAAATAGCAAACAAAGCAAAATATTTTTAGATTTTTCAAATAGCAAACCGAAAATAGCAAATAAAGCAAACCAAAGGTAGCAAACTAAAAAGACAAACAAAGAGAAACAACGGAAATATGTTTGGTCTTTTTGTGTTTTGAAAAAGTGGAAATAAGAACGAGAACACTAGAGAAAGCGAAACATGGATATACAAAGGACCGACAAAATATGATATGTAGATGAGTGAATCATCGGCGTACCTCCCCCCAAGCTTAGGCTTTTGGCCTAAGTGGAGATCAATCCCAACTCGGCCAACTCGGCCATGAGGTGGCGCCTCCATAGTGTGACAAAGAAGCACCATCGTCCTGATGTGAGCTCGAGGACGCCCCGGAGTGGTATGTGGTGAAGTGATAGGCCGGCTCCTCCTCTTCCTCCTGGTGCATGATGCCATGTTGTACGTTGAAGCCGAGCACCCTAAGTCGCTCGTCCAACTCCTCCTTCATGCGTGACCATATCCTGTTATCAATATTGAACAAACTGGGTTGTGGTAAAGGCACTTCCCTTTCCTCTCCATCAGTGAATAGCATCATGTAAACTAATTTCCCTGCACGTGAGTTAGCAGTGACAAAATGATGGAGCTTCATGGCAGCAAGATCGAGCCTCTGTGGAGTCAACAATATATCATGGGGAGCAATAGGAAGTTCAAGAGCAGCAACAATACGCGAAGCAATAATACCTCCATAAATAGGCCCCCTAGCGGCGAGGCGACGAGCAATAACAGCACCAAGGTTATACTTCCTATTAACATCAAGAGCGGTAGCTAGAAAAGCTAAATGATAGTTGGAGATATTGCTAGTGTTTCCTCTACCAAGTAAACTAGTAGCAAGATAGTAGGTAAAATATCTAATAGCTGGGAGATGAATGTTTCTTATCTTGCCGCGTTGTGCGGTGCGGTCATCATCGTTGGTTACTCCACGGTAAAGCTCCACTAAATCAGCGGGCTGCTGCAGCATCTTCCTTGCCGTCCCAAACATGGGTATACCTAAAATGTTACAAAATCTCTCCAACGGCATGGTGATAGGTCTATCATAAATCTTGAATGCAATGGAAGGATTGTAATGAGCATTAGTGAATTTAAAACTTTCAACGAAAATCTTTGTGAGAATGGCATATTGATTACTCTCATCCATCATGTATGTAGTCAATCCAACCCTGTTAACAAGAAGCAAGAAGTCATCAAGAATCCCTGCATCATGCAAAAAATTAGTACAAGGGAAGGTCGATGGATGTGCATCTCCATCGTCTCCATCAAGGTTTGGTGACATAAGATCTTCATTGTAAGATATCCTATATTGAGCAGTGGATCTTGAAGGCCTTGATGACCTTGGTGCATCACTTTCAAACACTTCTCCATATGTGAAGTTGTCCATGTCCTCTTTCTGAAATTTTTAACAAAACTCATAAAATGTGATTTTGAGATAGGCAAATGTAGGGAACTACTATAGTGAGTTACTAGAGAGCTAACATGCATCAAAATAACATTTCTAAGCAATAGAACAAGCATGCATACTCATTTATCCTACCACCTACAATGCTAAAATACTCAAGAAATACTCCACCAAAAGAAATTCTACTTGGACAAGCGGAGGAGTCACATACTGGAGAACAATTGCTCCAAATCTCAGCAGAAATGATGGGCTGAGCAAGGAGATCAAAAAATCAAGGCGAAGAATAGCAAGAACTAAGGTTTGAGCTGGTGTATCATTGTTTTTTGGGAGAGAGAAAGAGCAGGGGAGGAAGAGATAAGTGAGAGGCCAGGTGGGGCCCTCTCACACCAGGTGGGCGCGCCCCAGGCTGGGCCACGCCCCCTGTGTGTGAGGTGGCGTGGCAGCCCCTCCTGCTGTCTCCCAGGTGCCTCTCTGCCCTATTTTTGACATAAAAATTTATAAAGAATTTTCCAGAATTTTTCGAGAAACTTTATTTTCGAGGATTTTTCAGAAATTGGCATATCGATAAAACTCAGAAAGACGAAGATGAAATGATTTCAAGCAAATCAAAACCAAGCATGCAGCAGCTCTGAGATACTCTTAATCATGTAACTACACTAAAGGAATAAAATTGGTGAAAGTAAATATAAGTGAGGTGGAGCGGATGCGGTGAAAATGAAGTTTCGTTCATATAAAATCATTTTGTTAACAAGGTTGATCAAGTCTTGTTCCCAAACTAACTTTATATGAGGCAAAACTTTGCGCTTTACTTAATGCTTATGTTACCTCAACTTTGATAGGCATAGTCCCAATCATAACAATTTTATATTCTTCCTTGGGCTTTCGCTCTGAACAAATAATTTGACCAACTTTGATGGTCTCAACATTCTTGACGGAATTTAGAGCATTCTTCCTATCAATCTTCTTGGGAAAATAGACCGTATACTCTTTATCATTGACATTGAAAGTCACTTTTCCTTGATTGCAATTAATAACAACACCTGCAGTGTTTAGAAAAGGTCTTCCAAGAATAATAGACATATTATCATCTTCAGGCATTTCCAACACAACAAAATCAGTTAAAATCAAACAGCTGTTAGCAACTTGAACAGGAACATTTTCACATATCCCAATAGGAATAGTAGTAGACTTATCAGCCATCTGCAAAGATATATCAGTTGATACTAATTTTTCTAGATCAAGTCTCTTATAAAGAGAAAAAGGCATGACACTAACTCCGGCTCCCAAATCACATAAAGCAGTTCTAACATAGTTATTTTTAATGGAGCAAGGAATAGTTGGTATACCTGGATCTCCAAGCTTCTCCGGAACTTTACCATCAAAAGAATAATTAGCAAGTAAAGTGGAAATTCCTCATTAGGAATCTTCCTTTTGTTAGTGACAATATCTTTCATATATTTTGCATAAGGGGGCATTCTAATAGCATCAGTCAAAGGAATTTGCAAAAATAAAGGTCTCATCCATTCACAAAACCTGTTGTAGTGTTCTTCTTCTTGGACTTGTGTTTCTTACCAGGAAAAGGCATTGGTTTCTGTACCAAGGTTCTCTCTCTTTACCATGCTTGTTGGCAATGAAGTCTTCTTTGGTGTACTTTGCATTTTTATCAATCTTTTCTGGTTCCTCTTCAACTTCTTCTTTATCGGAAGCATCTCCTGGTTCAGTTTCAGCATCAGAAATAGAAACACTATTAGGATCTTTACCTGCATCAGATGATTCTGTAGTTATTTTATGCTTCTTCTTCTTCTTCTTGGAAGGAATATCATCATTTGAAGTGCGTTGAGAATCTTGCTCGACCCTCTTAGGATGTCCTTCAGGATATAATGGATCTTGAGTAGCAGCGCCACTTCTTGTGCATATTTCACATGCTTGCTTCTCTCTTGCAGCATTAACTAGCAAGTCTTTTTGCACCTTGGTAAGCTGATCAATTTGTGTTTGAACCATTTGAAAATGTTTAACAAGTATCTTCACATCATTAGCGGTCTCTCAACAATATCCTGCAACTTGTTAATAGCTCTAGAATTTTCCAACAAATGATTATGCACCATTCTATTAAAATTTCTTGCTTAACAATAAAATTATCAAATTCATCTAGCATTGATCAGGAGGTTTAGTATAAGGAATATCTCTTTCATCAAGGCGTTGGAGAGAGTGTACCTCAATAGTTGATGAGTGAGGGATTGGCTACATAATTCTTCTATAGGAGTAAATTCTTCACATCTTCGGCCTTAATACCTTTCTCCTTAAGAGATTTCTTAGCTTCCTGCATAACTTCATCATTTAATTCAATCATCCTCTCTTCTTCGGCGTAGGCTCTATAGATGGCGCAGGGGTTGGTGCTGGTGTTGGCTCAACTAAAGTCCAATCATCATGATTCCGGCTTATTTTAGCCATTAATTCTTCAGCATCAGCCAGAGTTCTTTCCCTGAAAACACAACCAGCACAACTATCCAAATATGACTTAGATTCTCTGTTAGTCCATTATAAAATATATCAAGGAGTTTCATTTTTAGGCAATGGTTCTTTAGGCAAGCTCTAATTAAAAGAACAAAACCTTGTCCAAGATTCAGGCAATATCTCTCCTTTTCCCTGTTCAAAATCAAAGATTTTCTGCACAGCAGCATGTTGAGCACTAGCAGGAAAATATTTCTGAAAGAAGCATTAACCAAAGCAATAGGACTAGTAAGAGATCCAGGGACAAGCTATTAAACCAAGTTTTAGCAGCAATCTTTCAATGAGAAAAGGAAAAATCTTAGCAACAAAGTAAGTGCGGAGCTTAATATCATCAAAAAACAAATTACTCAAAGTAGAAAGCTCATTCATGTGTCCCATAGCACTCTCATCTTTAGTACCACAAAAAGGAGTTTTTCTCAACAATAGATATGTAAGATAAAT
>QXEO01001373.1:61484-103565 GCA_007115705.1 Dactylis glomerata | reverse complement strand
TTGGAGACTTTGGCACGTGCGCGAAGGATCCAGCTGGACCACGGATCCGGATCCTATCCGTCGCCGCAAGGAGTTTGGCCCTGTTATGTGGACTATGCCGACACCGACAAATTCGTCCGGGACATCCGCGAGCCGGAGAAGAATGACGATGCCGGGACATCTCTGCTGCTGAGGGTTCCGACTCCAGCCAAGATGAAGATGAAGCTGAGGAAGCCGACACTGAAGCTCCGGAACAGGCATCTGCCCCGGGCGGAGGTGATGGCTCCATTCCATCTGCTGGGTCCGGCACACCTGAAGCCGCCAGACTGCTACTGCTACTGCTCCACCTGCTGGCGGCCCCGCGTCTGCCCCTTGAATCTTTGCATCAAAAACACTTTAAGCTTTATCAGATCCCGGTATGCCGGGTGCAGTTGTAAATATACGTTTAATTTCCTTTGGTTTGCTTCCTGAACAAGTTTTATCTTGGTTTGCTTGTTACTAATGCCGGATCATCTTTTGGCTAAGTCACCGAGTTGTTTTCCTGTTTCCTCAATTTCACAACCTTGGCTACTTGTCTACCATTGGCTTTCGACGTATGAGTCTCAAGGTTGCTTCCTCGAACATACAGTACTTTAACTTTGAGACTTAGACTTCAAATCATCCGACACTTTAAATTTTAACTTTAGCTTTAACGAAAATGTCGGTTCGCTTGCTTTGTATTTCCTTAGCCGTTTTCCATGTGTAGACAATCTCCGGCATCTACTCTTGCTAGCCATGAAGCCGGGTTTCGGACAGCAGCTGAGTCGAAGAGTGCCTTGGTGCCGACACATTACTAGGCCGACATAGGACACATTCAAATAAAGCCAGCCGGCATATAACAAAAAACTGTAAATAAACCACAAATATACCTCGGAGCTAGTTACCCGGCTTCTTCGGGATGCCGGTATTTCATTCATTAGTCTTGTGCCGGCACAACACGCCGGCATACAAAGGAAAATATGGAAATACATACATTGTGTTGCTCAGGAGTAAAAGGGGGCAGTAGAGCTATGTTCCATGGCCTCTTGGTTTCTTCTCCGGACCTATCCGCCTTATTCTTCTTGGGTCCTGCGCATCTATAAGATAATAGGCATCATTGTGCAGAGCTCTGCTCACAATGAATGGCCCCTCCCATGGAGGAGTTAACTTATGCCGACCTTCTGTTCCTTGCTTTAGCCGGAGTACTAGATCTCCCTCTTGAAATCTCCTTGGATTTACCTTCTGCGCATGATAGCGTCTGAGGTTCTGCTGATATACTGCTGTTCTTGACAGAGTTATTTCCCTTGCTTCCTCTAGCAGATCAACATCATTTTCTCTGGCTTCTTTAGCCTCTTCCTCAGTATATAGCACTATTCTTGGTGCATCATGTATTACATCTGTTGGAAGCACAGCTTCTGCTCCATACACCAGGAAAAATGGTGTGTAGCCTGTTGATCTATTCGGAGTAGTTCTTAAACTCCACAGCACTGCTGGCAGCTCATCTAGCCAACATCCCGGAGTTTTCTCCAGGGGCTCTATCAGCCGGGGTTTTATGCCGGATAATACTAGCCCATTCGATCTCTCTACTTGGCCATTGGCACAAGGTGGGCAACCGACGCAACGTCCAGCCGGATTCCCACCTCCTCACAAAATCTGGCAAATGGCCCTTGGGCAAAGTTTGACCCATTGTCAATGATGATGCTATGAGGAACACCATATCTCAAGATTATATCCTTTAAGAATTTCACTGCTGTGTGACCATCACACTTGCTTATGGGCTTCACTTCAATCCACTTGGTGAACTTGTCCACCATGACCAGGATATGTGTCATTTTCCCTCTGGCCGGCTTAAAGCCCCGACCATATCCAGGCCCCAAACAGCAAAGGGCCAGGTTATTGGGATAGTTTTCAGGGCAGATGCCGGCTGATGAATCTGGTGGGCATATCTTTGACACCCATTACATTTCCGGACCAAGTTTTCTGCCTCTTGCAGTGCCGTTGGCCAATAAAAGCCATGCCGGAATACCTTTGCCACCAATGCCCTGGACGAAGCATGGTGACCACACTCCCCCTGGTGAATTTCCCGGAGCATCTCCAGACCCTCCGCAGATTCGACACATCTCTGCAATACCCCGGTGGTACTTCTCTTGTATATTTCTTTGTTGATGATGGTATACGCTTTGGATCTCCTTATAACCCGGCGGGCCTCGGTTTCATCCGCCGGCACTTGACCATCCACCAGGAAGTTCAAGATAGGACGTGCCCATGAGGGCACTTCCCTGACAGTGAACACTGCCTGATCTATTTCCATCATTTCGACCGACACATAATCGATCTCCATGGGCTGCGAAGTCCCCGGGACTGAAGAATCAGTCCCCGGGTATGCCGGAGCAGTCCCTGGGTATACCGGCACAACCTCTTGGCACATTTTACCCTTGCCTTTAGTTTTGCTCTGGAATACTGTACTAACAGCATATGCCGGCCCAGTCCCCGGGACTGAGGAAACAGTCCCCGGGTTATCCGTCCTGGCTCCGGCATCTATCTCCATTGGAACTGCTTCGTCTGGACCTGGCGGGACATAAATGGAGGATGACTCCGGCGAGGGTTTGATCGATGGCTTCCTCAGATGCTCCAGCGAAATGCCGGGCGGGATTGAATCTCGGGAAGACCCCAGCTTGGATAATGCATCGGCTGCATCGTTCTGAGCCCGGAGAACGTGCCGGAACTCACAACCTTCAAAGTAACCACTTAACTGCTACACTAGGAAACGGTATGATGCCATGTTAGCATCATGCGCGTCCCATATGCCGGAACACTGCTGAATCACTAAGTCAGAATCCCCGAAGCACATAATCCGGCGAATTCCTATGTCCTTAGACACCTTCAGGCCATGCACAAGTGCCTCATATTCCGCCACATTATTTGATGCTGCAAAGTGAATCTGCAGGACGTATCTCAGCTGGTCATTCTTTGGTGAACTGAGAACTATGCCGGCACCCAAGCCATGGATTGTCTTGGACCCATCGAAATGCATCCTCCAATAATTGGCATCTGGCAATGGTGGCTCATACTGTATCTCGGCCCAGTCAATAAAGAAATCCGCCAAGACCTGGGACTTGATTGTATCCCTCTTATCGTACTGTGGTGTATATGGTGAAAGCTCTATTGCCCACTTGGCTATCCGGCCGCTGGCATATTTGTTGCCTATAATTTCCGAGATAGGGGCCTCGGCCACTACCCGGATTGGATGCTCTTGGAAGTAATGCTTGAGCTTCTTAGCCGCCATATAGACACCATAGGTCATCTTCTGATAGTGGGGGTAATTTTGCTTTGAGGTGGAGAGGACTTCACTCAGATAATATACCGGCCGCTGCACGGTTTTGCCTCCTTCCTCTCGCTCTACTACCACCACAGCACTGACAACTCGGTTGGTTGCCGCTATATAGAGCAACATTGGCTCCCGGGGCATTGGAGACGCTAATACCGGCGCTGTTGACAACAACTGTTTCAATTCCTTGAAAGCTGCATCTGCTTGCGTTGTCCAGACAAATGTGTCGGACTTTTTCATCAACTGATATAACGGCAGAGCTTTCTCTCCCAGCCGGCTTATGAAGCGGCTCAGGGATGCGAGGCACCCAGTGAACTTCTGTACTTCCCCTCAAATCTGTCGGCGGCTTCATCCTTTCTATGGCACGAATCTTGCCGGGATTCACCTCAATACCCCGGCTGGAAACAAGGAAACCGAGCAACTTGCCCGCCGGCACACCAAAGGTGCACTTAGCCGGATTCAACTTCATCCGGAATCTCCTCAGGTTCCCAAAGGTTTCCCGGAGATCATCTATGAGAGTCTTGCTCTCCTTGGTTTTTATGACGATATCATCGACATATACCTGCACATTTTTATCTATCTGATCGTGCAAACACTTTTGCATACACCTCTGGTAAGTTGCGCCGGCATTTCTTAAACCGAACGGCATAGTGAGATAGCAATAAGCCCCGTACGGGGTAATAAAGGATGTCTTTATTTGATCTGGCTCAAACAAGGGGATCTGGTGGAAGCCAGAATAGGCATCTACGAATGATAACAGTTCACATCCGGCTGTGGAATCAATCACTTGATCGATCCGAGGCAGCGGGAATGGATCTTTAGGATATGCCTTATTCAAGTTGGTGTAATCAACACACATCCGCCATACTTTCACTATGGCGGGCTCGTCTTTCTTCTTTTCCACCAAAACCGGATTAGACACCCAATCCGGATGAAGTACTTCCTTGATAAAGCCAGAGGCTAAGAGCCTGGCCACTTCCTCCCATATGGCTTTCCTTCTATCGCCGGCATTCCGCCGGAGCGGCTGCTTCACTGGCTTAGCATCGGGTCTCACGTGTAATGCGTGCTCAGCCAGCTCCCTCGGCACACCTTGCAGGTCCGAAGTAGACCATGCAAAGATATCCCGATTCTCACGGAGGAAGCTGATGAGCTCGCTTTCCTATTTGGGATCCAAACTTGCCCCAACCAGGGCATGGCGCTCCGGGAAAGCTTCATCCAGAGGCACCTTTTTGACTTCCTTACTCACTTGAAAAGAAACGCTGCCACCGGGATTTGTCATGCCCGGCATATATTTGCCGGCCACGACCGTCTCAGCAATCTCCACTGCTCGCTTGAGCCTCTTCCTCTCCTCTGCAATGATCAGAGTCTCGGCCAGATTGGATCCGGCGGTGGCACATGCCATCGAACGCTTGTAATCACCAATGATGGTGATCACTCCTTTGGGTCCCGGCATCTTCATCTTCAGATACGCCACATGCGTAGAGGCCATGAATTTTGCCAGTGCCGGTCTACCCAGCAAAGCATGGTAGGGGCTCTCCAGATCAACCACCTCGAACATGAGGTTTTCCACCCTGCAGTTATCCCGGCTGCCAAACATGACATCCATCCGGATCTTGCCCATCGGCGCACACGAAAGTCCCGGCACAATGCCGTGGAACGTGGTCTTGCTTGGTTCCAGCATATTTTCCTTGACTCCCAGCTTCTCCATCGTATCCCGATACATGATGTTGATGCTGCTTCCATTATCAATGAGGACCTTGCTGAATCTTACGTTATTAGCCGGCCCGACGAATGTCGGATCCATCACCAGAGCATATCCGCCGGGATTTGGCATGATCCGGGGATGATCTGCCCTGTCCCAACCAACAGCCTGGTCAGACCAGTACATCAGCTTTGGCACAGCCGACATAACGGCATTCACCTCCAGACTCCGCCGGTACAAGCTCTGCTTGTCTGTTCTCTCGGTCTCAAAGACCATATAGCTCTGATCATACTCCTTGTACTCATTCCGGCCCGCTCCTGGGCCTCCGGCGTTATATTCCGGATTATAGCTCTGGTCCACTTGATTTACGCCGGCATTTCCGGCGTTGCTCTGATTCCCAGGATTAACCGGCCTAGGTGGGACTGCAATTGTATGGGCCCCTGTCAACGGCGATGGAGCTGCCGGGACAGAGGGTCTAGCCGGTCCCCAGGGACCTGCACGACCTGCTAATATGTCGTCCAGCCACGAACAGTTCCTTGTCAAATGGTTTGCCGGCTTTCCCGGCTGGAATGTGTGGAACACACAAGGCTTGTCCATGGCAAGACCCACTGTATACTTCGGCCACTGCTTCTTCTGGCCGGCGGCTCCGCCGGCATTCTTGTTGGTCCAGACATTCTTCTTCTGGAACATCTGTGCTTGCTGCTGCGGCTGCTGCTGAGGCTGCTGATAGTTCTCATATCTCGGACGCTGGCTACTGCCGGCGCCCCCTTGCTCTTCCTCCACAGCTGCAACTTGTGCTGAGCCATACCGATAATCCGGCCGCTCATCTCTCCTCTTATTCCGGTTATCCGGGCGATAAAACTGCCCTGATCTCCCGGCATTGCTGGTGTTCCCCTGGGTCTGCCCCTGTCCTTGTGAATCGAGACTGGACTGCTTGGGATCTCCCAGAGCATAACTATCAGCGATCTTGATTGTTTCGGCCAGCGTGGCCGGCATTTGCCTCTGAAGCTTTTGCCACAGCATGGTGCCATGTTGGCACCCATGAGCGAACCACATGATGGCCTGCTGCTCATTGATTCCTTCGCAGGAATTGCGCAACGTGCACCACCTGGTCAGATAGTCACGGTCAGTCTCATTCACTCCTTGCCGGCAGTTAGCCAGCTGCTGCGGACGATTGGGCCTCTTGTATGTACTGGTAAAGTTCGACACAAACTGCTCTTCGAAATCAATCCAGCCGTTGATACTCCCGGCCGGCAAATTATTCAGCCATATCCTGGTTGGACCTTCCAACATCTGCGGCACATATCGTACCGCCCATCTGAGGTTTCCTCCAGCGATGTTCACCGCTGTGGAGTAATCCTCCAACCAATCTTCCGGCTTCGTACTGCCATTATATGTCCTCGCGCCACGCGCGAGCTGGAAGAAGTAAGGCACCGACTCCCCCATAATCCGGGGTCCGAAACACATAGGGCCCGGAGCTCCTTGTCTCTCCACCAACTCTGATTGGTGGAGCTTGTCCAGCTTGAAACGTGCATCATTGGCTTCCAAGGACCGAGGTCCAAGCCGGGATGCTATTGGGCCTGCGATCATCTGCTGCTGCTGCTCCGGCTGATGCTGCTCACTATGCCGGCCTTGCTGATGCTGCTGCTGATATCCCGCCCTGGCAAGGGCGGAATTGCCGTCATCCTCTCGATGTCCCGGATGACCTGCTCCCTGCTGCTGCGCTGCACCTCCGGCGCCCTGTTGCTGACGCCGGGCTGCACTGTTACTCCGGCCACCACCGGCCGCTGCTGCTTCATGCCCGGCCGGCACACTCTGGCCGGGCTTCTTGCTGCCGACATACTTGTCAGCTTGGCCGACATTCTTCTGCACCATCGCCTGCTTTCCGGCGGCAGCCGGATCGTACACCTGGATCTGCTTGTCCCGACGGCCAGAGGTCACACTTCCGGCACGCCGGGCGCTAGGATGCGGGGACGAGGCTTGGCCCCTCGACCTCGCACCGGCACCTCCCGCCGACACAATGTACTGGGATGCCCCGGCACCTGGGTTTGCCTTCTTAAAGGCCTCCTGCTGCTTGTAGCTTCAGACAAAAGTTGGTTAAGCCGGGCTTGCTGCTCACGCAGTGCTTCGCCGGATAAACAAGATAAATCCTTAGCTACCTCGGCCGCCGCTCTAAGGTTCTTTACTGGCGAACTATAGACTACCTTAGGCACAGTACTAGTTGCGGTATGACTCTTATCTCTAGCATCTTTTCCTATCTCAGCATTAAGATTTCTGCCTCTAGTTCTAACCTCTTCTACCCGGCTAGGCCGGATTACTACAGGAGTAAAACCATGGGCTGCCTCATACTCACGGAGTTGCCGGTTAAACCGTTCGCGCTCCTGGTTCATGGCCAGGGCCTCGTCGACGAGGGCCTGACGAGATCCCTCCAGGACCTCCCTTGTCTGCTCCGGATCAACGCCGGATCGCACCGGCTCGAGAAGCCGGTCGATAATGGGAAGAAGAACCTCGCCCCTAGCCGGCACACCGGAAGTGCCGGCCAGGTTCTCCACACGCTCCAACGGAGGACGCGCCGACCTCTTGACCTTCGGCGGCTCCGGAGGAGAAGCTCCGGCCGCTGCTGCTTTGCCGGCATCTTCCGCCGGCGGCACGGATGTGCCGGCCATCATCACCTCAGTCGACTCTACTGAGCGAGCGCTACGCCCAGCGTGAGCCAGCCGATGTGACGGAGGATCCGACGCCACCAGCACCTCCTTCCTGCAAATTCTCTCAGTTCCCACGTACACCTCGTGGGAACCGAAAGACATAATCCGGCCATCCCTGGGGAACGGCCGGCCACCGAGACAACCGGCGTTGTCACTGACGAAACTGAGCGAGCCTAGCCTCTGGACGAGGCCAGAGACCACGCGCACTCCCGAAGCTGCTATCACAGACCCCGTCCGAATGAACACTCCGCCCAGCATATCGATCTGATGCCCCACGGTGGGCGCCAAATGTCGTCGTGGTGAAACAACATATGCCATAGGATGGCTTAAATGGGGGCCGAACTAGATGCTGGAGGATTCGGGAGAGGGGAACGAGCTAAAAAGCACGACAGAAAGAGACACTGATCTACCCAGGTTCGGGGCTCTCGTAAGGAGATAACACCCCTACTCCTGCTCTACTGGTTGTATATATGGGTCGATGTAGTACACCACAATGGTGCTTCCAAGCTCTCTGCTAGAGAAGGAAGATGAACTGCTAAGTGTAGGAACAGAGAGTGACCAACCAACCTTCTACCTTTCAACCTTCTTCCAGCGACCAACCCTTTACCAGGGCTCCCTATGCCACCTTATATAGTGGTGGCCAGGGTTACAACGGTCATACAAGACCACAAGACAAGGGCTACACTCCAAACAGGAGCTGGTGGCGATGGCAGAGACCCTTGACTTCGCCCCTGATTGCTCTCGATGGGACGCCATATCCCTGTACCTGGTACCTCTTGAACTGTGGCCTTACCTCTGTGCGGTAAGCTCGTACTTGTGCACAGTGAGGGTAGGTAACCTCCACTGTGCACCCTGTCATCTTACTCTGCTACCATGCTTGGGTGTTTTCTTCCTTGATTGTAGGGATGTGACACCTTGGTTGACTTAAGTATCCCGGATATGACCGTTGGCCATACCCAGGATTTATATGCCGGACCAACGACCTACGAGGGTCGGGTAATCCGGCTTCCCCTGCTCCTGCACAACACACCAAATGGTTAGGCCGGCATATCTAAGTATATGCCGGCACACTTTTATAAGTATTCCGGCTATGCCGGCATATCCAAGTATCAGCCGGGATACACATTATATGCCGGCCTGGCCGATGCTCTTATATTCCGGCCAGGCCCTTCCTTGTTAACCCGGCATAAAGTCAATCATAGACCTTGTGTCTTTCTACTCTCTTGACCCTACCGGGGGTCATCCCCCCAACACTCGAAGCGGCGCGCTTCGCGTCGTGCTCGCGCTTGGTCGACCCTGTTCTGGGCCAGACCATGCCGAAGCTCTCCATTGAGAGGTTCGACCGCTTGCGTCCGAGGCGCTACGGGTGGCACCGGTGCTGGGTGCCTAGCTTGCTCCGCCAGTGGGGCGGTTCTCCTTGCTGTCGCGTCATGTCCTAAATCGGGCGTGCCTTCGAGCACCCTTACTCCTTCGAGTGCCAGATTTCTCAGGTGTCGCATATGCTCATCGCCGTTGGATGCGTTCGCGGCAATGTATGCCGCCGCGGCCATGATCGCAGCCTCCTTGGTCTTGGGCATCAGTTCGGTCTCGTTGAACTCTGCCTCTAAATTTCGGGTGATATTATGCATATCGCCCCCCGGTTGAGTGCGTGACCTCGATCTGTGCTGGATGCTCGATGAGTAATGAGATGATCTTTTGGCCCGTCTTCTGCTGGACGCATCGGCCTCCTCTCTGCGCCGTTCCAGCACGCGTCTGTCTGCACTGATCTGGTCCTTCTGCTCCTGGACGACGAACCGGAGTGCGGCCAGATCGCTCGGGCTTGGGTTGGGACCGAAGTTCACCTCGCCCGCGTAAACCCTTCTTGCGAATCGGATTTGGTCATGCGTGACCACCTGTCGGCCGCTGTCTGCCCGGTTTCGGCCGTCGTTGTCTCTGTTCTCGTTTCCGTCGCCGTGCGATGCCATCATGCAGTGGCCTCCGGTCCACGGGGCCAAATCGTCGCTGATTTCGCCCAGCGCTGGAGGGTAGACGTCGTCACTTTCGACGTAGGGCCCGACTTCGATCATAAAGTCAGAATCGTAATCGGCCACATAGCCATCGCTAGATGCGGCAGATTCACAGTGTGAAGCGGAGCTTGCTGAATTGCCTATTTTTCCCTTAGCTTCGGGGTAGACATCGTCGTCGTCGTCGTCTGAGCATGTGTAGTCCGAATATAACCCTTCGACATAATCAGGGTCATACGGTGCAGCGCGGATCGTGAGGGCATTGAGAGCCCGATTGCACTCAGATATTGTCAGGTAGACAGCTGCTGTGCCCCCCCCCCCCCCCCCCGAGGATCTTCACAGCCGGTGATCTCGTGGGAAGAGAAATCTCCGGCGCCCACGTAGTGGTATGCGTCGCAGTCGACGCAGTATGCGGTGGTCGGGGATGGAGGTGGGTCTTCGAAATCGTTCGACCCTACTGATGGGGTCGAAGTTTTTAGCTTCGGTTCCTCCTCCGATGGCGCTAGTAGCGCGCTTGCCGAGGGTTTGCCCCCGACGGCTGGTGGTGTCGTCGTTTCGGCCACGAGCGGAGCCGATTCGCCGATGGAGAGCAGTTCCATCGCTCCATTGCTGTCCACGTGGAAGTTGAACAGTCCGAAAGCCATGTCATAGCCTTCGGACGCTACTCCAGTCGCGCTTGAGATGGGGTCGATGACGTTCGCCGCTGGAGTGGGCTTGGCAGCGCTTGGCGAAATATGGCTGACGACGATCGAATCAGTGGCATCGACGCCTGGTTCCGCCGAGTTGGTTTGACGATAGCCGGCACAGCGATGCCGACAACGGTGTCGATGCCGATCTTGGCGGTGGTGTCGACGTCGGTCGGCGCAGCGATGCCGACGGTGGTGTCGATGCCGATCTTGGCGACGCTAGTCGGCGCAGCGATGCCGACGATGGTGTCGATGCCGATCTTGGAGGTAGTGTCGACGCCGGTCGGCGCAGCGATGCCGACGATGGTGTCGATGTCGATCTTGGAGGTGGTTGGTGACGGAGCCGGCGAATCCGTAGATCCAGATCCCGTCGTCCCCACGGTCGGCGCCAATTGACGAGGTTTATCCCCGGCAATGCCCATGTCGAAGGCCTTTCGATCTGGGAAGCGCATTGGGGACCTGGCGAACTCGACGGCGATCAGACGAAAGCAAAGGAACACAGGTTTTACCCAGGTTCAGCCCCCTCGAAAGGTAAAAGGCCTACGTCCTGCTTGTCTGACTTTGTATTGATGAAGAGGTGGCGATGATGGTGGTACAATGGCGGCGTAGATTAGATCTAGCCTAAACAGAGAGCTCTAGGTTATTGAGCGCTCCGGCATGAGGTGGGTGGAAAAGTGTCTAAGGTCTCGAGATCTCCCTCCCAGCCTTTTATATGCGAAGGCTGGGTCTCAGGATTGTCCCTCAAGCCAAGTACAGATCGGATCGACCACGGAAACGAAAACCTAATCTATCTCCAAATCTTCGGATCCTTGCTTGCACGCCACGTTAAGTTCCTGGGCCACGCTAGACCGTTGTCTTGATGGGCCTCAAGAGCCTTTCGAGAGATACCCTTCCTGGACCGAAAACCAGGTAGGCGAATATCGGGGGCCCGTTTGTCATTCCTTCGTCAAAGCTCATGCTACTCGTGATGCTAAAGCTGTTAAGGAACTTCTAGCGAGACGTGCTGTTAGATATAAATTGTCCCCTGATCCTAAGTTTGCTGCTTCTCCCATAAATATTAGAGACAAGGATTATGATTTATCTTACATATCTATTGTTGAGAAAGAGTCTTTTTGTGGTACTGAGAATGAAAGTGCTATGGAGCACATGAATGAGCTTTCTACTTTGAGTAATTTGTTTTCTGATGATATTAAGCTTCGCACTTACTTTGTTGCTAAGATTTTTCCTTTCTCGTTGAAAGATGCAGCTAAAACGTGGTTTAATAGCTTGTCTCCTGGATCTATTCATAGTCCTATTGCTTTGGTTAATGCTTTCTTTCAGAAATATTTTCCTGCTAGTGCTCAACATGCTGCTGTGCAGAAAATCTTTGATTTTGAACAGGGAAAATGAGAGATACTGCCTGAATCTTGGACAAGGTTTTGTTCTTTAATTAGAGCTTTGCCTAAAAATGAACTCCTTGATATATTTTATAATGGACTAACTGATGAATCTAAGTCGTATCTGGATAGTTGTGCTGGTTGTGTTTTCAGGGAAAGAACTCTGGCTGAAGCTGAAGAATTAATGGCTAAAATAAGCCGGAATCATGATGACTGGACTCTAGTTGAGCCAACACCAGCACCAACACCTGCGCCAGTTCCAGAACTGACACCGAGGAAGAGAGGAATGATTGAATTAAATGATGAAGTTATGAGGGAAGCCAAGAAATCTCTTAAGGAGAAAGGTATTAAATCCGAAGATGTGAAGAATTTACCTCCTATAGAAGAATTATGTAAGCCAATCCCTTACTCATCTACTATTGAGGTACATTCTCTCCAACGTTTTGATGATAGAGATATTCCTTACTCTAAACCTCCTGATCAATGCTTAGACGAGTTAGATAATTTTATTGTTAAGCAAGATAATTTTAATAGAATGGTGCAGAATCATTTGTTGGAAAATTCTAGAGCTATTAACAAGTTGCAGGATATTGTGGAGAGAACCTCCAATGATGTGAAGATACTTGTTAAACATTTTCAAATGGTTCAGACTCAAATTGATCAGCTTACCAAGGTACAAAAAGACTTGCTAGTTAATGCTTCAAGAGAAAAACAAGAATGTGAAATACACACAAGAGGAGGTGCTACCACTCAAGACCCCTTATATCCTGAAGGACATCCTAAGAGGATTGAGCAAGATTCTCAACGCACTTCAAGATATGATATTCCTTCCAAGAAGAAGAAGAAGAAGAAGAAGCATAAAACAACTGCAGAATCCTCTGAAGCAGGTAAAGATCCTATCCGTGTTTCTATTTCTGATGCTGAAACTGAACCAGGTGATGCTTCCGATGAAGAAGAAGTTGAAGAGGAACCAGAAATGATTGATAAGAATGCAAAGTACACCAAAGAAGACTTCATTGCCAACAAGCATGGTAATGAGAGAGAACCTTGGGTACAGAAACCAATGCCTTTTCCTGGTAAGGAACCCAAGTCCAAGGAAGAAGAACACTACAATAGGTTTTGTGAATGGATGAAACCTTTATTCCTGCAAATTCCTTTGACTGATGCTATTAGAATGCCTCCTTATGCAAAGTATATGAAAGATATTGTTACTAATAAAAGGAAGATTCCTAATGAGTAAATTTCCACTCTACTTGCTAATTATTCTTTTGATGGTAAAGTTCCGGAGAAGCTTGGAGATCCAGGTATACCAACTATTCCTTGCTCCATTAAAAATAACTATGTTAGAACTGCTTTATGTGATTTGGGAGCTGGAGTTAGTGTCATGCCTTTTTCTCTTTATAAGAGATTTGATCTAGAAAAATTAGTATCAACTGATATATCTTTGCAGATGGCTGATAAGTCTACTACTATCTATTATATCTATCTACTATATACTAAAAGCACAATACGGAGTTTGTCTAATCGAGCCATCACGTTAATCCACATCATCATAATTATATTAACAGTTAGATCTATTATTTATAGCTAAAATTTTAAATCTCAGCCGTTAAATTTATGTAACAAGTATCATGTACTGTTAACGATTAGTATGGTCCAACACGTAACACAAGTTAGGTGTGTACGCTTTTGTTTTGTTGGGGCTTGGGTCCAACACAACAGAAATACCTATTTACGTCTAAATAAGGCAAGGAAATAAACTATACGTGAAATATTCGTATACATATTTCTCTCCATGGAAAGTTCATGCTGTTGAAGAAAATATTCCATGCTAGCTCTATGGAAAGAGCCGAGAGCCGAGAGCCGAGCCTGTTACAAAAAAATAGTACGTTCGTCTCGCTGCTGGCTGGCTAGCTAAGTTCATTTTATTTTACCGGACTCTCATGGAAAATTTTGGCGATCTCTCTATGTAGGAATAGCCGAACGAGAGGAGATTTGGTGTACATAGGCTTCAGTGATCCCACTTTTTTTGAAAATTGAAAATCATACTTCTGTGTATCAAAAAAATAAAAATAAAAATAAAAATTAGGTTGTAGCGAACTATTTATTCCACCAACGTGCCAAAAATCAAGTTCAAATGCTTTGTAGTTTGGGCTACACAAAAATAACAAATGTGTAGATCTGAGTATATACTTTAAATCTACAAATTTTGTTAGATTTTGTTATTTTTGTGTAGATCACAATACAAAGAATTTTGTTATGAAATTTTTCATGCCTACAGGTTACATCATTGACTATATTCGGATTTATTTTTTATTTTTTTAACTTAGAAATATAGTTTTTAATTTTTTTAGAATGGAGAGATCACTAGAGCTCAGGAGTCAAAAACACTTTCCGTAGCCGAACTCTTTTTAAAAATACTGTTAGATCAACTGGGAGAGTCCTGTAAAAAAACTACAGAGGACGTATCTACATTGGCCATCGTGGGAGTCGCATAAAAGAAAAAGTATGAGAACTCATGTATTTTTACATACTCTTCCTAACATAAACCATATTAAGCTGTACTGTATGATGCGCTGATAACCTGTTAAATTTTAACATGCATGGCCTAGCCTCCGGGACAAAAAACACGCATGCAAGTAGGATATTGACCAAGACTTGAAAGCGATCGAAACATCACATACATGTTAACAGCACCAGCCATACGTATTACCGATTGAAGATAAAAAATCAAGATTCACATATTGATTGGATAACAGCTAATCAAAATTAACATCCAAAATGTTCACGGAACTAATATATAAAGAATACAAGTCAACATCTATGTAAATCTCGAGATAATTTGTGAAATTTAGAAATCCATTTTTATTACAAAAGAATCCTCGATGGGATTACATCAAAACTCTAACCCTTAATCATTGGCAGAGTCAGATTTATTAATTGAAATGGAACCGTCAAACTAGAGCGAATTCTGACCCCAGATTTTCTTATGGATAAATATATGAAACAAATCTGATTTGTAAGAAACTTTTAAAAAGAAAATTTTACTCCACACGCCAGGATTTTGTCCAGGGTCAATACATAAGAATCCAAAGATACGTACAAAGTTCAATACCATGCCCGTAATGCTAAAATAATATTATGGTAAAAAAGAAATGAATTTTTAAAACTTATCATTTTATGTTTATTAAAACCAATAAAAATACACAAATTGAGAAAAAACTTTAGCGAGTGAATAGCAACATAAAAATAATTATATTTTAGTACATGTTCGCAGACATCCGATCATGGTTTTCTTATCCCTTTACACTTTGTACTTCTAGGAATCGCGGTGATCACATCGGATGGTTCTTTGCATCGGCTTAGAGATATTTTTTCTTATTTACTCCATAAGTAAAAAAAACCAAAATATTTAATACTGGGTTTTATGACATTTTACCTTCGAGGAAAATGTCGACTCATGACGAGGAGCATGATAGAGAAATATGACAATCAAAGTTCATGGGAGAGCAGTCATGTTACATCACACATAAAATACAAATGAGCAAAAGTGCAAAAACAATTGGCTAGGTTACGGTCTAAACATAAAGTTGTTTATCCCAGTTTAAAGTATCATTCACCAAACTACATATGTTCATTAATGTAGTTTTTTGGAAATGTCCTAAAAATCTTTCACCTATAAATTAAATATGACAAAAATATCTTCGACTCATGTGATACATATTTAGCACATATAAGTTTATAGGAAATCCAAAAACAAATGAAGGTATTAATATTTACTGTTAATCTGACACACTAAAGACGATGCTCTTCAAGGTGATTCCCTCACATTTGCGAGGGCCACCATGCTAGTTATTAAAACAACAAACAACGAACGGTCTAGATGTATCACTCCAAACTTAAGATTAGCCCACGGTAGAGATCAATCCGCATATAGGCTGGCTAGAGTCCACGTGAAAGAAAAATCAATCGGCATATATGCTAGAGCGTGCAGGAAAAAAATACAGTCGGTTACCAATATGATGTGACGAGAGGAAACCAAATAGCTAACGTTTCTATAACTTACTATATCTACAAAACCAGCGCAAAAGTAGGACTCTTTTTTCTTGATACGAAACCAAATATATAGTCCGTCGTTATTCTGATTTTATTGATTGAATCTACTCCATGGCCGTCTCTCCTCGAGTTCTCCTCTCGCCATTATTTGTTCCACGCCGGCGGGGTACACATTACAGCGCTGGTCGATCCCCTCCCGGAGCTGCATGGCCAGCTCGCCCAGCTCGGCTTTGCTGCACATAGCACATGATCGACGGTGCGCGGCGCAGGCGCTCGGCAGTGGTACAGGACGTCCGTGCGGCTGACCGGCAACAACAGCCAGACCAACCATGCGCATGCCCGGCAAGCAGCAGCTACAGCAACTTGACTCTGCCGTTGACGACTTAAACGAAAACACAAGCGTCCTGTTGTTCTCCAGATTTCTTGATTCAATTGTCTCCACCGAAGTCTCTCATCAAGTTCTACTCGGGTGTCTCGCCATTATTGATTCTATATCATGGCATATGTCTGCCATCTCCCTAAGCGACCACCAGTCGTATCATCCTCGAGGGGAAACGTCACAGCGACCGGCAACCATGGTCCATGAACGATGCACATGTCTGGCAAAGCCGCAGCTGCAGTTTGACTCTACTGGTGATGACTTGAACGGCGTCTTTTTTCAGCAATTCCAATCTTTCCAAGATGGATCCTCCGGCAGCAAGATTTCAATCTTTTTCTGATGCAGCTGCAGTGTTATTTATAGATCCATCCACAACAGAACTAAATACTGAGTCATAGTTAAAAAAATATTAATGACTCAGCTATTGAAGTATCATGACGTAATTTCCTTTAAAGGTAATATCATACTTCTCATCGAGCTTTGTTTTTTGTTGCTTTATATTTTAAAACATCAGAGATCATTCCCATATCATGAAGTTGATATTATATGTATTCCGCAGAATACTTTAATATTGACACATTTGATTTTCTATGAGCTCCAGTGATTTATTTCCACGGTAAGCCCCCTTCATGTATAGTTCTGAGTGATATAAGAGATATATATCTCTTAAATCAAGAGATGAGCAAGATTGGAAAGAGATACGCCAAAGATATTTGCCGACATCTACATACGCTTAATGGAAAAGATTATTGACAAAATTCTATTATCCTTCATTAGGCTGTACAATGTATATGTATATTTTGTGGATATGTAACATGCGGTACAAACTAAATTGAAGAGAAAAATATAGATTAATATGAATCATCACAATATTACTTGAGAAGCCATTGACCTGGTGCAATACACCATGATCTGTACCAACATGTAAATATAATTAATGGAAGATTTAAAAAAACATTGGGTACACTTCCGCGGGATATACATTTTCTACAAGAATATGGCATGTAACACGTGATGAGAACTAAATGTAGTATAGATTATTCTGATAATTAAATGGAAAAACAATACATAATTACAAAAGTATATAATTTAAATCTAGCCGAATAGGAACGGCTAAGATTAAAATTGGTCCCGGATCTTCACGTTGTAGTCTAAAGGCACACAAAACTAATCACGTATGTCTAAGAGTCCAGATCAGCCGAAAAAAAAGGAGTCCGGAATCTAATCACATACGTTTAAGAGTCCAGATCAGTCATACAAAAAAAGGAGTCCCGATCGAACTAATATAGGATGGCATCTACTAGCTAGCAGATGTATACTCCGTTGACGGAGCGAACAATCCTTGGATGTGATAGCAGCTCAGCCAAACAATCCTTGGGAGCATGCGAGCACGCCGTGACCCCGTGTTCGTCGTTGCGGGCCGTCGTGCTCTGCCCGGTCGGCACCACGAGTAAAGATCCACCGTGTAGCGTTGCTATAATCGGCACCGTTTCCTTACTCCTTACCCGTGGATCTGCCGGGTCACGAACATGGATAGCTGGAGATTTGTTCCAATCAGTTACGTGCTTAAGCCACATGTATCCAGGTGAATATGCAGGTACATAAATCACGTGAGCAGCTTGGTTGATTAGGATCCAGGCAAACAACACAAAGTATTATTCGTTTTCACGGGAGAGATTTAAAATCCTTCCTTTAAGCTGGAGGTGCTATTGACGTATTGCACCACGCCTGACTCCACTGCCACTATGCCTTGCAGGCTGGCCGTGTCTCAGATCATAGCAGAATTTATCGCGACAACATATCAGAAGCACCACCTCCGGCTTTGCCGTCTCCGGTGATCTGCTGCTGACGGATGTACAATAGGACTGCTGACAAGGAGGGAACAAAAAAATTTCACCTTCCATAACTGAAGTACGCGTCCTAAATTTTAATCATGTTGACACCCAGGTTTCCGATTGAATATCTGGCATTCATGCATGAATATTTAGTTGCCTTCCTCGCCTTTGCGGGCAACTCAGTGTTTAGCACCACAAAAACCTCGCGGCTTTAACCATTGACCCGTGAAGGCAACATAGCATGGGGAGCAAGCAGACTAAAGCAAGCTTGGTGAGCGGCGCTCAGAGACATAGAGCTTACACGCCATGTTCCTCGAATTGGATAGAGAGAGAAGCCGAAGTACAATCCCGATTTGTGTGTGCTGAACAGATGGAATTATAACAGAAAACATACATGTACGGGTAGCTCTGCCAAGGATACATGCACATATACTGTAGAAAAATAATATACCAAGATAAAACTAAAAAAACGCATAAAAAATTATGTACAGAATAGAATACTGCAAGTCATGCAAAAATAAGAGCACCGGGGATGCAAGATTAATTTAATTCTTCGTCAAAGCATAACAGACATATAAGAGATGGAGAGAGTGCATGTTTAGTAGTAGCGGTGAATATAAACAGATAATCGTATGGACTTACAAATAGCGCAAACAAATGATTTAAGAATATTTTTTATGTGTCTTCATTTTGTTTAATCCATATTTATTTTGAATTATGAAAATACAAAATATTTTTATAATAAGTTTCTCATACTTCTAAAGTTCGTATTATATTACACATGAAAGTGTCTAGCCGCGCAAATTCGCGGGCCATCATGCTAGTTCCTATTGGTATATGTGAAAATGTTCCTGTTCAAGTTGCTAACAGTTGTTTGATATTAACTGACTTTGTTGTGTTGGAAATGCCTAAAGATGATAATATGTCTATTATTCTTGGAAGACCTTTTCTAAACACTGCAGGTGCTGTTATTAATTGCAATCAAGGAAAAGTAACTTTTAATGTCAATGATAAAGAGTACACAGTCTATTTTCCCAAGAAGATTGATAGAAAGAACGCTCTAAATTCAATCAAGAATGTTGTGACCATTCGAGTTGGTCAAATTATTTGTTCAGAGCGAAAGCCCAAGGAAGAATATAAAATTGTTATGATTGGGACTATGCCTATCAAGGTCGAGGTAACATAAGCATATAATGAAATGCAAAGTTTTGCCTCATATAAAGTTAGTTTGGTAACAAGACTTGATCAACCTTGTTAACAAAGTGATTTTATATGAACGAAACTTCGTTTTCACCGCATTCACTTTACCTCACTTATATTTACTTGTTCATTTTTGTTCCCTCTATTTAGTTACATGATTAGAATATCTTAGAGCTGCTGCATACTTGGTTTTGATTTGCTTGCAATCTTGCCAGCGTCGTTTTCCCGAGTTTTATTCTTTTATCGTTTTTCTGAAAAATCCTCGAAAATAAAGTTTCTCGAAAAATTCCAGAAAAATCTTTTTAAATTTTTATGTCAAAAATGGGGCAGAGAGGCACCTGGGAGACCTCAGGGGGACCTGCCACGCCACCTCACCACCAGGGGGCGCGGCCCAGCCCTAGCCACGCCCACCTATGGTGAGGGGCCCCCCCTAGCCTCTCACTTATCTCTTCCTCCCCAGCTCTTTCTCTCTCCCAAAAACAATGACACACCTACTCAAACTCGAGTTCTTGCTGATCTTCATCTTGATTTTTCGATCTCCTTGCTCAGCCCATCATTGTTGCTGAGATTTGGAGCAATTGTTCTCCGGTATGTGACGCCTCCGATTGTCCAAGTAGAATTTTGTTTAGTGAAGTATTTCTTGAGTATTTTAGCTCTATAGGTGACAGGTGAAATGAGTTTGCATGCTTGTTCTATTGCTTAGAAATGTTATTTTGATGCATGTTAGCCCTCTAGTAACTCCCTATAGTAGTTCCCTACATTTGTTTGTCTCAAAATCACTTTTTATGAGGTTTGTCAAAAATTTCAGAAAAGGGACATGGACAACTACACCTATGGAGAAGTCTTTGAAAGAGAAGCACCAAGGTTATCAAGGCCTTCAAGATCCACTACTCAGTATAGGATATCCTACAATGAAGATCTTATGTCACTGAACCTTGAGGGAGACGATGGAGATGCGCATCCATCGACTTTCCCTTGTGCTAACTTTTTGAGTGATGCAGGGCTTCTTGAGGATTTCTTACTCCTTATTAATAGGGTTGTATTGACTACATACATGACGGATGAGAGTAATCAATATGCTATTCTCATAAAGATTTTCATTGAAAGCTTTAAATTCACTAACTCTCATTTCAAGCCTTCCATTGCATTTAAGATTTATGATAAGTCTATCACCATGTCTTTGGAGAAGTTTTGTGATATTTTAGGTATTCCCATGTTTGGAACGGCAAAGAAGATGCTTCATCAGCCCACTGATTTGCTGGAGCTTTACCGAGGAGTGACTAACGATGATGACCGCACAGCACAGCGTGGCAAGATAAGAAATATCCAACTCCCAGCTATTAGATATTTTACTTACTATCTTGCCACTAGTGTACTTGGTAGAGGGAACACTAGCAATATCTCCAACTATCATTAAGCTTTCCTAGCTACCGCTCTTGGTGTTAGTAGGAAGTATAACCTTGGTGCTCTTATTGCTCGTCGCCTAGCCGCTAGGGGACCTATTTATGGGGGCATTGTTGCTGCGCGCATTGTTGCTGCTCTTGGACTTCCTATTGCTCCTCATGATGTATTGTTGACTCCACAGAGGCTTGATCTTGCTGCCATGAAGCTCCATCATTTTGTTACTGCTAACTCATGTGCAGGGAAATTAGTTTATAGAATGTTATTCACAGATGGAGAGGAAAGGGAAGTGCCCTTGCCATAGCCTAGTTTGTTCAGTATTCACAGTAGGCCATGGTCGCGCATGAAGGAGGAGTTGGACGAGCAGCTTAGGGTGCTCGACTTCAACGTACAACATGGCGTTGATGCTACCGAGTTGATGAAGTAAATAACCGGCCAGTTGGAAACCCCAAGAGAAGGTTTGATGAAGATAGCAGCAAGTTTTCCCTCAGTTAAGAAACCAAGGTTTAATCGGTCAGGAGAAGAGCAGACAATACGACTGAAGGTGATGCGGACTGGCTTAATAACTCTCCAACAAGGGCGCCGTTTAACGATACTTGTTGACTCGTCTTTGGCCAGTAGCAACGTGGAACCTGCACACACACAACCAAATACTTTGTTCCCAACTTGCGATGAGGTTGTCAATCTCACCGGTTTGCTTGAAACAAAGGGTATGAGCGTATCGAGTGGAAAGTGATAATAGTATGCGAGTAAAGTAAACAGTGCGAGTAAACTAAACAGGTGATAGCAATATGATGGAAATAGGACCGGGGTCCACAGTTCACTAGTGGTGTCTCTCCATAAGATAAATAACGCATGCTGGGTAAACAAATTACAGTTGGGCAATTGATAGAATAAAGATAACGTGATATGTCAAGAAGATCACTATGCAATTTACTCTGGGCATTACAACAAAATACATAGACCGCCATCCAACTGCATCTATGACTAATAATCCACTTGTGGCGAATCAATCCGAGAACTCCACAAGTATTAAGTTGCGAACAACAGATAATTGCATTAAGCAAAGTGTGTAATGTAAACAAAGCATATGCCCTTGAGCATATGAATGTTGTTTTCTCCCTAGTAGCAACAACACATCTACAACCTTAGAGGTTTCTGTCACTCCCCCAGATTAAATAGAGGCATGAACCCACTATCGAGCATAAATACCCCCTCTTGGAGTCACTAGCAACTACTCGGCCAAGATAGCTACTAACAACGGAGAGCATGCAAGATCATAAACAACATAGAGATAACAAAAGATATATTTCAGTATAGCAACTCAATCATAACACCAATATTCATCGGATCCCAACAAACCAAACATGTAGAATTACATAACGGTGATCTCAATCATGTAGGGCAGCTCATGAGATCTAAACATGAAGCACATGGTGGAGGAGACAACCATCTAGCTACGGCTATGGACCCATAGTCCAAGGTAGACTACTCACTCATCGCTCCGGAGGCAAGCATGGCAATGAAGAAGACCTCCGGTGGCGATTCCCCTCTCCGGCAGGGTGCCGGGAAGAGCTTCTGGACCCTCCCGATCTTCAGGTCGACGGCGGCGGCAGATCGCGATGTGTTCTGGAAAATTGATCGAGGTACTTAGGTTTTTTCCGTCGGGGGGTCTTTATAGACGAAGGGGAATCGTCAGTAGTGGGCCGAGGGGGTCTCACACGTAGGGGGCGCGGCCAGGGCCTGGGCCGCGCCACCCTGTCGTGTCGCCACCTCGTGGCCCCACTCCGTCTCCTCTTCGGATCTCTGGAAGCTTCCGGGAAAAATAAGACTTCAGGAACTTGTTTCGTCCAATTCTGAGAATATTTCCTGTGTATTACTTCTGAAACACAAAAATAGCAGAAAACAGGGAACTGGCACTGTGGCGACTTGTTAATAGGTTAGTTCCGGAAAGTGCATACAAATGCCACGAAGTGTAACGAAACAGTAGGCAAATGGTGTAAAAACAAGCATGGAGCATCAAAAATTATAGATACGTTGGAGACGTATCAAGCATCCCCAAGCTTAACTCCTGCTCGTCCTCGAGTAGGTAAGTGATAACAAAAGAATAATTTTTGAGGTGACATGCACCTACACAATCTTGATCATATATGTAAGCATTTGTGAGCTGGGATCATAAGAACTTAAAACATGGGCAAATGAACACAAACAAAAGATCATGAAAATGAAACAATGAAAGTCAAACGTGTGTTCAAATCATAAGGAAAAACATACAAATGTTTTTCAGCTTGTCCTTCATGGAGAGCAAAACATAAATGCATAGGACACCTTCAAGTTTAAGAGGGCGACTACATACAAATAATTTGAGAACAAGTGAAACCAACAATATGAATCAATCAATGAAAACTTTGGGACAATGCACATCATACTAAGAATGACAACTTTGCTCTCTTATGGTGCATAAATAAAGAAGGTGGTGACTCAACAAAAAAGTAATAGAAAGGCCCTTCGCAGAGGGAAGCAGTGATTGCAAGTTTTATAGACCTTCAAAAATTATGGTACTTACCGGCTTTGAGCTCTCATTGCCCCCATCATAAGCATCTTGAATGGTTAGAGTTAATGCGAGAACAATTATGATGCATATGCTTGACAAATCATAAGTCGAAAACCTCGTGTCCCGTGAATACGAGTACCCAAACCTCATGCTACTCAACTTAGAGTCCCAAGCAAGGCTCTTGTCATTGTAAGTATATGCGTATCATCGAGAACCGCCAACGGGGTACCTCCGTGCCCGATGACATGGAACAAGCCCACATCAAAATGACAGGACAAGCAGACAATGAACACCTCGACATCTATTTTATTTGCCATTTGTTTAGCTTTTTATTGTGAGATGCGTCGTCGAATGTCCACCATGGGTATGCTGCAAATTTCCACCATGAATTATGCATGGCTTAGATTGGCGGCCCAGGCATTTGCCTAACACATATACAAACTCCATGATCCCCACAAGATTCCCAATTCATTTCACACCGCGGGCATCCATAAACAAAAGATCACGATATCAACTCAAATAAAAAGTGCAATGTTGAAAGCTTGCCCCATGACAACATGGTTGCGCTAGAATCCAACTTACAACTTGCAAGCATAACAACTCAACATAAGAGACCACAATGTCAAATTTTTAAGAACAGGAAAAAGTAAAGTGTGCCTTCCGGTTCGTGAGAGCTTTACTGACCAATTTTCGCATAACACTGGTAAGAGTTTAATTTGAAGAGAAGATAAAAGCAAGTCAAATTTACTTGGAATAGCAAATTTATAGTAGGTATGTATGGTGGAAACTTTGGCAAAACTTGGTTTTTAGGAGTTGGATGCACGAGTAGAGCTCATACTCAGTACAAGGCGAGGGCTAGCAAAAGACTAGGAGCGACCAACTAAGAGAGCAATAATGGCCATAATCATGCAAAGCGACAAAGCGACATTAAAAGAAGCATAAGATGGCATCAAAAGTCAAAAACTAAATGATCATAGAGGCTATTGGCGACTTTGTAAGAGTCTAACATGTGTGAGCATGCGCCAAGTCAACCCAAATAAAGCATCAAGGAGAAAACCAAAATAATGCTTCCATACAATAAAAACAACGCATAATTTTTTCAAAGGCTCATTAAGCAATCTCAGTTATTTGAGACAAGTCATGCTACAGCAAAACCACTAAGCATACTATCAAAAAGACATCAAGCACGACATGAAAAATCCTAAGCCGCAGTCTACACAAGCTCCTTCTTGTACCACTTTTTTGCATAAAGCTTTTTCTCTTTTCCAACACCATTCGAAAAATTTTAAGACACCTCTTTTGATGAAAACCAATAAAGATCAGAGGCAAAAATACACCTTGATGAAAAGATATGACAAGGTCTAAACGCAAATCAAGGCGAAAATGAAAACCAAAAGCAGTAGCGGGAAAAGAAGAACACTCGGTTTTTGATAAGAGTGAAAACTAGAGCGTTCTTGGCAAATGAAAACGAGTACATCTCCTCCAAAGGAAATTTGTTGGGGTCCAACCATTTATTGCAGCAAACAAAACTAAACTAACTAAGAAAACTAAAACAACTGACGCTCCAAGAAAAACACATAGTGCATGAAGCAATAAAAATATAGTGTTTTGAAAGGTGACCTAATTTTTGCCGATGAAGAAGGGATGCCTCGGGGGCATCCCCAAGCTTTGACGCTTGTACTTCTTCGATATTTCTTGGGGCGATGCATGGGCATCTCCAAACTTGAGCTTTTGTCCATTCTTCAACTCATCTCATCATTCTCCAATCCCTACACTTGAAAACTTCCTTCATACAAAACTAAACATAATTCTATTAGCAACATTAGTGCAAGCATAACATATAATCAACCTCTTTTTGCTTCAGGTTTCAACCCAAAACCACCACATATAAAGTATATACTACTTTAGCAACTTCCCCAAAAGTTCTGTGATCAAAAGAACTCAAAAAGAAAGCGATAAAGCGGCAAAAACGAATAGTGGCAGAAATCTATCAAAACAGAACAGCTGACAAAGGTCGAATTTTTGAGGGGTTTTCTGTTGCTCAAATAAAAAAGTGTTAAACTAACGAAAGTTTGGATATAACCTGGGGCATATGCACAAGAAATCGCAGGTCCAAAAGATATACATAGAATTTATACGAATTTTTACGGTGCAGCACCGAAAACAGTTTTAGGACAGCAACATCCCCAAATCTTTACCTCACTCGAATTAGAGGCTTCTCTTGGCACAACAATGAAATAAAAAGGATAAGGAGAGGTCATTACAGTAATAATGACTTCCAAGACTCAAATAAAAGAAAAAGTACTGGAAATAAAACATTGGGTTATCTCCCAAGAGTGCTTTTCCTTAACGCCTTTGAGCTAGGCGCAGAAAATTGCGAATCAAGTAATATCAAGTGATGAAGCATCAAGCTCATAATTTGCTCTAAGAATAGAGTCAAAAAGTAATTTCTTTCTTTTCCTAGGGAAGTGTTCCATACCTTTCTTTAGTGGGAATTGATATTTTATAGTGCCTTCCCTCATATCAATGATGGCACCTACAGTTCGAAGAAAGGGTCTTCCCAAAATAATAGGACATGAAGCATGGCATTCAACGTCCATAACGAGAAAATCAATGGGAACAAGGTTATTGTTAACCACAATAAGAACATCATTAATCCTTCCCAAAGGTTTCTTCTTAGCAACATCAGCAATAGGAACATCATAATAACATTTTTCAAGAGGTGGTAAATCAAGCATGTCATAAATTTTTCTAGGCATGATAGAAATACTAGCACCTAGATCACATAAAGCATGGCAATCAAAACCATTAACATGCATATCAATGATGGGTTCCCAACCATCTTCTAACTTCTTGGGAATAGAAGCTTTTTGCTGCAACTTTTCATCCCTAATTTTCATGAGAGCATTGGTAATGTGCTTAGTAAAAGCAATATTTAAAGAACTAGCATTGGGAGTCAAAGCAAGATTTTGCAAGAACAAAATTACTTCAGATATATTGCAGCCATCAACATCAAAATCATTAAAGGAAATATAGCTATCATCTCCTACACTCTGAAAAATTTCAGCACTCTTTTGAGAAAAAGTTTTGGCAGTTTTAGGCTTTTTAACACAAGGAGTGAGAGTTTTCTCTACACCAATCAAAGTAAGAGGACTGCTAGCATTAGGAACAACATCATCAGAGGTAGTAATAGTACAAAACTTCATTTCTCTAGCCATCTCATCTTCTCTTTCCCACCTGGCATGCAATTCTGCGAGCATCCTAACATTTTCATCAATTCTAACTTGGATAGCATTAGCAGCAGCCAAAGGATCAGGCTTAGCGGACATTCTGTTAATCAAAGAAGATTGCACATTAGACAAAGATGAAATATTGGTTTCAGCCTTGGAAACCTTAGCTTGCAACTCAGGAATAGCCTTGCTTAAATTTTCAAGTTGATGACTAATTGTCCTCAACAGAGCTGATTGCTCCTCCATAGTCTTGGTGAAAACCCTGTTCTGCTCATATTGCGCCTGCATAAAATTCTTAGTAGCCTTTTCAAGTTCAAAAATTCTTTCTTCACTAGGCATTTTAGGTCTACCAAGATAGCTATTATCACCATTAGAAGGAAACGGCCTGTAGTTGTTACCAGCAAAATTGTTCCTATAAGCATTGTTGTTAAAATTATTATTTCTAATGAAGTTCACATCAACATGCTCTTCTTGAGCAACCAAAGAGGCTAAAGGAACATTATTAGGATCAACATGAGTCCTATGAATAGCAAGCATAGCCATAATAGTATCAATCTTATCACTCAAGGAAGAGGTTTCCTCAACAGAATTTACCTTCTTACCTTGTGGAGCTCTCTCGGTGTGCCATTCGGAATAATTCACCATCATGTTGTCAAGTAGCTTTGTTGCGGCGCCCAAGGTAAGGGACATAAAAGTGCCTCCAGCAGCTGAATCAAGTAGATTCCTCGAAGAAAAATTCAGTCCTACATAAAAAAGTTTGGACAATCATCCAAGTAGTCAGTCCATGAGTGGGGCAATTCTTTATCATAGATTTCATTCTTTCCCAAGCTTGAGCAACATGTTCATTATCAAACTGAGTAAACTTCATAACATTGCTACGCAAGGATATAATCTTAGCAGGAGGATAGTATCTACCAATAAAAGCATCCTTACACTTAGCCCATGAATCAATACTATTCTTAGTCAAAGACAGCAACCAATCTTTAGCTTTTCCTCTCAAAGAAAAAGGAAACAACTTGAGCTTAATAATATCACTTTCTACATCCTTATATTTCTGCATCTCACATAGCTCAACAAAATTGTTGAGATGAGCTGCAGCATCTTCAGTACTAGCACTAGAAAATTGCTCTTTCATAACAAGGTTCAACAAAGCAGGCTTAATCTCATAAAAATTCATAGCAGGAGCAGGTGGTGCAATAGGAGTGCAGATAAAATCACTATTGTTCATGCTAGTAAAGTCACACAACTTGGTGTTTTCAGGAGTAGCCATTTCAGCAAAACTAAAAGTAGACAAGTAAAAACAACTACCAAGGATTCTAATTTTTTTGGGTTTTTGATATAAAACGATGCAAGTAAAAATAAAGTAAAGCAAAACTTAAAACAAAGTAAAGGATGTGTGTGCGAAAAACTCCCCTTGCAGAGGTCTTCCACTCTTCCCCGGCAACGGCGCCAGAAAGAGCTTGATGCTACCGAGTTGATGAAGTAAATAACCGGCCAGTTGGAAACCCCAAGAGAAGGTTTGATGAAGATAGCAGCAAGTTTTTCCTCAGTTAAGAAACCAAGGTTTAATCGGTCAGGAGAAGAGCAGACAATACGACTGAAGGTGATGCGGACTGGCTTAATAACACTCCAACAAGGGCGCCATTTAACGATACTTGTTGACTCATCTTCGGCCTGTAGCAACGTGGAACCTGCACACACACAACCAAATACTTTGTACCCAACTTGCGATGAGGTTGTCAATCTCACCGGTTTGCTTGAAACAAAGGGTATGAGTGTATCGAGTGGAAAGTGATAATAGTATGCGAGTAAAGTAAACAGTGCGAGTAAACTAAACAGGTGATAGCAATATGATGGAAATAGGACCGGGGTCCACAGTTCACTAGTGGTGTCTCTCCATAAGATAAATAACGCATGCTGGGTAAACAAATTACAGTTGGGCAATTGATAGAATAAAGATAACGTGATATGTCAAGAAGATCACTATGCGATTTACTCTGGGCATTACAACAAAATACATAGACCGCCATCCAACTGCATCTATGACTAATAATCCACTTGTGGCGAATCAATCTGAGAACTCCACAAGTATTAAGTTGCGAACAACAGATAATTGCATTAAGCAAAGTGTGTAATGTAAACAAAGCATATGCCCTTGAGCATATGAATGTTGTTTTCTCCCTAGTAGCAACAACACAACTACAACCTTAGAGGTTTCTGTCACTCCCCCAGATTAAATAGAGGCATGAACCCACTATCGAGCATAAATACCCCCTCTTGGAGTCACTAGCAACTACTCGGCCAAGATAGCTACTAACAACGGAGAGCATGCAAGATCATAAACAACATAGAGATAACAAAAGATATATTTCAGTATAGCAACTCAATCATAACACCAATATTCATCGGATCCCAACAAACCAAACATGTAGAATTACATAACGGTGATCTCAATCATGTAGGGAAGCTCATAAGATCTAAACATGAAGCACATGGTGGAGGAGACAACCATCTAGCTACTGCTATGGACCCATAGTCCCAGGTAGACTACTCACTCATCGCTCCGGAGGCAAGCATGGCGATGAAGAAGACCTCCGGTGGCGATTCCCCTCTCCGGCAGGGTGCCGGGAAGAGCTTCTGGACCATCCCGATCTTCGGGTCGACGGCGGCAGCGGATCACGATGTGTTCTGGAAAATTGATCGGGGTACTTAGGTTTTTTCCATCGGGGGGTCTTTATAGACGAAGGGGCATCATCAGGAGTGGACCGAGGGGGTCTCACATGTAGGGGGCGCGGCCAGGGCCTGGGCCGCGCCGCCCTGGTGTGTGGCCACCTCGTGGCCCCACTTCGTCTCCTCTTCGGATCTCTGGAAGCTTCCGGGAAAAATAAGACTTCAGGAACTTGTTTCGTCCGATTCCGAGAATATTTCCTGTGTATCACTTCTGAAACACAAAAACAGCAGAAAACGGGGAACTGGCACTGTGGCGACTTGTTAATAGGTTAGTTCTGGAAAGTGCATAAAAATGCCACGAAGTGTAATGAAACAGTAGGCAAATGGTGTAAAAACAAGCATGGAGCATCAAAAATTATAGATACGTTGGAGACGTATCAGGCGTCATGAACCAGGAGGAAGAGGAGGAGCCGGCCTATCACTACACCACGTACCACACTGGGGCGCCCTCGAGCTCATATCAGGACGAAGGTGCTTCTTTGTCATATTTTGGGGACGCCACTTCATGGCCGAGCTGGGATTGATCTCCACTTAGGCCAAAAGCCTAAGCTTGGGGGGAGGTACGCTGATGATTTACTCATCTGCATATCATATTTTGTCGGTACTTTGTATATCCATGTTTTGCTTTCTTTGTTGTTCTTGTTCTTATTTCTACTTTCCCAAAACACAAAAAGACCAAAAATATTTCCGTTGTTTCTCTTTGTTTGCCTTTTTAGTTTGCTAGCTTTGGTTTGCTTTACTTGCTATTTTCGGTTTGATATTTGAAAAATCCAAAAATATTTTGCTTTGTTTGCTATTTCCTTCTGTTCTTGTTTCAAAAATCGAAAACCCAAAAATATTTGTTGTTCTTCTTTGGGTTTGTAAAGTTCATTGCAGAGTTCAGTCTCCCGTGACTCCATTGGAGCTTGTGATCGTTATCAAATATAGTAATATTATCGTGTTCTCCACAGGGAGACAATCTATCAGATCTAATCGTTACAGAAAGCCTTGTCACACAAATATGGATGATGAACAAAGGTAAAACACCAACAGAAGCTAACAGAAGCAATTCGGAATAAACTACGACCAGGATTACAGTAGCCACCAACAGAGAAAATCGCAGGATCAAGAAGAGATGGGAAGAACAGAAGTACCCTACGTTTTACACTCGTGATTCTTTTTCTCTGAACCTAGTTGAACGGCGCTTCAACGTAGATGATCAGCAGGTGAGGTTGAGGTAGAGGAAGCAGTAGACCTTGAGGAAGAAGAGCATCGGGGGCTGAGGAAGATCATCCGGTTGTGGCGCAGTAGATCTCAGATCTCGACTCCATGGCCGTCGTCCTGTTCTTCCCGCTCTTTCTCTTGTGGTGGAGTGGTTGGCGAGTGCGTGGGGTTGCTATCGTGTGTTCTCCGTGTCCTTTGGTACGGTGTCCTCCTCCTCCTTTATCTCTGGTTTGCGTGGGGTTGCCTTTTGCACTTTGCCCCTTGGCTTCTTTGTTTCCTAGCGCAAGCCAATCCTTGGCACAAGGTTCTTTCTCATAGCTTGATGACTTGGTATATTTATCTGCAATGTAAAAAGGGCTGGCCAGTAAAAGGGTTCTGCTGTAAAAACTATATGAAAGTTGTATGAAAATAACGAGATCCACACTAAAGGGAGAGAAACTGAACCGAAATGATGATAAAAATGAGTATGAGCATGACAATGATCAAACCCCCACACTTAAATCTTTGCTTGTCCTCAAGTAAAGGAACAAATTGCAAGTTATCAACAATGTTCAATATGATGTCACTCCAAAGTACTTGAATAATAAGCATACCTAGATGTAAATCAATGAGAGAGATTCAAAGCATTACTGAATGTTGTAAGTGAGTGAAACTGAATTCGCTGTTGAGAGAAGACTGAAAGTTTCTATCATTCTAAAGGACCTAGCAACCAAATTGCCCAAAAACAAAACAAGTAAAAGAGGATGGAACAAGTTAGCAAGGGTTAGGTGACAGGTTAGTTGCTGACTTTAGTTACCAAATATGCTAGCAATAGCAGCAAAGAATATGTGCAAAGGAATATTATCAAGGAATAATTTCCTCCCATAGGCAGGTATCACCGATCCCGAGACCACAATACCCATCCATGATCAGAAACTTAAAAGTTAGGATTTAGCAATGATTCTTCTTCGTCCCCATAGTCAAATTTCTGATCCCGAGATCGCCAAATTTAGCTAGGTAAGAAGGGAAGTTAAGATAAGTTAGAATTGACCTCTCTTACCCATAGTTAATTATCCAATCCCAAGATCAACATAATCGATTAGGTTGGGAGATGGAAAAGGAAATCAGAATGAAGTTAAGTCCTTTTTCTGAATCAAGTATCCAATCCCGAGATCACATACTCATTCCAAACTAGGACAAAAATAGTTAAAGCAATTTAGTTACAACCAGGACTTTCCAAAATAAAGCATCCAATCCCATGATCAACATGCCCTATATGTTCAGTACTAGTTGGTGCAAGAGAATGCCAGAATTTTCAAATAAAATCTCAACAGCTTCATTCAAGATCAATCACAACACCCAGGCAGTAATACTAGGAATCTAGATATTGACAAGCATCCAGGCATTCTTAGTATTCAGATAGAATAGAATGTTACCACATTGAACAGGGTTGATTAAAAATTTACAGGAATTGATAATTCAAAATAAACCAGGGATCTAAGCAAGGCAAAATGGCAAGAGACATATTTTTAATAAGTGTGCAGATTAAGTATGAAGAAGGGGCATGGTACAGCTAACCTCTTAGTTTCTGCCAGTGAATTTCCTTTGGGGAATAACTGCATTTCCAATCTCTGTTGTTCCTTTATTGAATCTACAAAATTAGACAAGAGAAAACCAGCAAGGGTAAAAGTGAAATAATAATAAAACTTGTACAAATATCAGGTTGCCTCCTGATCAGCGCTCTTTTAAGGTCATTAGCTTGACCCCTGATTGTAGAATCATTCTCCAACATGGGTGGAGATATTGTTGTTCTCCACCATTCCTTCTTCAATGTTTGGTATTTTCTCACCATGAGTGTAGTGCTTCAGTCTCTGACCATTAACTGAAAATGTTCCTCCAGACTGAGATTGCACCACTATAGCTCCATTGGGGAATACCTTCCTGACAATGCATGGGCCAAACCATCTTGATTTGAGTTTGCTTGGGAAAAGATGAAATCTTGTATCATATACAAGCACTGGCTGCCCTGGCACAAATTCTCTTCTCATGATCTTGTTGTCATGCATTTTCTTAGTCCTTTCCTTGTAGATCCTGGAGCTTTCATAAGATTCATTTCTAATTTCCTCCAACTCTGTCAGCTGCAGTTTCTTGTGCTCTCCTGCCTTTCCAATGTCCATGTTGAGTTTTCTCAGAGCCCATTCAGACTTATGCTCAAGCTCTACAGGTAAGTGACAAGCCTTGCCATAAACCAACCTAAAGGGAGACATCCCAATGGGTGTTTTGAAAGCAGTTCTGTATGCCCATAGGGAATCTGAAAGCTTGCTTGACCAGTCAGATCTTGATTTTGAGACCACCTTTTCCAGAATGTGTTTAATTTCTCTGTTGGACAGTTCAACTTGACCATTGGCTTGAGGATGATATGGAGTAGTTACTCTGTGATTGTGGACACCATACTTCTTGAATAAATTTTCAAGCTGGTAATTGTTGAAGTGGGCACCTCCATCACTAATAACAACTCTTGGCACTCCAAATCTGGGAAAAATAATGTTCTTGAAAAGAGTACAAACTGTCTTGGAATCAGCATTTGCTGTTGGGATTGCCTCTACCCATTTGGATACATAATCCACTGCCACTAAAATGTGCTTGTAACCTTTAGAGGGAGGGAATGGACCCATGAAGTCAATGCCCCATACATCAAAAAGTTCAACTTCTAGAATAGGTTGTTGAGGCATTTCTTGTCTTTTGGAAATTTTCCCTATTCTCTGACAAGGATCACAGGCTTGGGTGAAATGGTGGCAGTCCTTAAATAAGGTAGGCCAGTAAAATCCTGACTGCAGAATTTTTGCCTGTGTCTTTGATGTGCTTGCATGGCCACCATAAGGAGCAGAGTGACAGTGCTATATTATACTTGTAGTTTCATCATTTGCAACACATCTTCTGATAATTCCATCAGCACAATGTTTGAACAGGTAAGGTTCATCCCAGTAATACTGTTTACTATCATGGATAAACTTCTTCTTTTGTTGATAGGAGAAATCAGCTGGTATAATTCCACAGACAAGGTAATTGACCATATCAGCATACCATGGTGAGGAATCCTTTTTAGTGCTTAATGCCATGAGATTTTCTCCTGGTAAGTCATCTCTGATGACAACTGAATTTCTGTCATTACTGACTATTCTTGACAAGTGGTCATCAACCACGTTTTCGGCTCCCTTTTTATCTCTAATCTCAATATCAAACTCTTGCAGCAAAAGAATCCACCTAATAAGCCTTGGTTTGGCATCCTTTTTACTAATCAAGAACTTGATTGCTGCATGGTCAGTATACACAATGCAATGACTACCCACTAGGTATGCCCTGAATTTGTCAAAGGCATACACAATAGCAAGAAGTTCTTTCTCTGTTGTAGTGTAGTTAGCTTGTGTCTCATCTAAGGTTCTGCTAGCATAGGATATGACATTTCGAACCATGTTCTTGCGCTGCCCAAGGACTGCACCTATGGCATAATCACTTGCATCACACATGAGTTCAAAGGGCTCTTCCCAATTTGGTGGCTGGACAATTGGGGCTTCAACTAAGGCTTGTTTCAGCAGCTCGAAAGCTCTCTTACATTCATCATCAAAAAGGAAGTTCACGTCAGTGTTCAGCAAGTGTGTCAGGGGTTTAGCTATCTTGGCAAAATCTTTAATAAATCTTCTATAGAAGCCAGCATGTCCCAGGAAACTCCTCACTCCTTTGACATTGACAGGAGGAGGTAGCTTTGCAATAACTTCCACCTTGGACTTATCAACTTCTATTCCTCTAGCAGAAACAAGATGTCCAAGGACTACTCCTTCTTTCACTAGAAAGTGACACTTCTCCCAATTAAGAACCAAATTGTGTTTTAGGCATCTTTTCAGGACTGTTTCTAGATTTGCCATGCAACTATCAAAATCTTCTCCATAGACAGTAAAACCATCCATGAAAACTTCCATGATCTTCTCAATGTGATCAGAGAAAATAGACATCACCAATCTCTGAAATGTGCCTGGTGCATTGCAAAGACCAAATGGTAACCTTTTATAGGCAAAAGTTCCATAAGGACATGTAAATGTTGTTTTCTCTTGATCTTCAGGATGTATGGGAATCTGTAGGAACCCAGAGTATCCATGCAAGTAGTAGAAAAATTCATGACCAGCAAGTCTCTCAAGCATCTGATCAATAAATGGCAGAGGGAAATGATCTTTTCTTGTACATTTGTTCAATTTCCTGAAATCTGTGACTAACCTCCAGCCAGTAACAGTTCTGGTTGGAATTAATTGTCCATTATCGTTTTCCACTACTGTCATGCCTCCTTTCTTGGGAACAACATGAATAGGGCTCACCCATTCACTGTCTGATATGGGAAAAATCATATTCCCTGAAAGTAGCTTCAATATTTCCTTCTTAACTACCTCTTGCAACTTTGGATTAATTCTTCTTTGATGTTCTCTAGAAGGTTTACTCCCTTCCTCAAGGTAAATCCTGTGATTGCAAAGGGAAGGATTGATACCCTTGATATCATCAAGGCAGTACCCAATCACTTTTCTGTATTTCCTTAACAAATCAAGCAAGGCACTGGACTGCTGTTCTGAGAGGTCAGAGCTTACAATCACTGGTAATGTCTTTTCTTTATCAAGGAACTCATACTTCAGGTGAATTGACAAGGGTTTTAGTTCCACTGGTAGTTTTTGTGTCTCCACTGTACTTTTACTGATTTGGTGTCCTTGCTCATCAGAAATTCTATATATTGCATATAGAGGTGTGCCTTCATCCACTGTCTGGCTGGCATGGTAGCAGTGCAATTTATCTTCAGAGTCCTTTACCATTTGATCAATGACATCAATGGAGAAACATTGCCCTTGTTTGCCAGGAAGATGAGTAGCATGCTTCATATCAAATTCTGCCTCTTCATTTCCAAACTGCAGAGTTAATTTAGCTCCCTTGACATCAATCATTGCTCCTGCTGTTGCTAGAAAGGGTCTTCCAAGAATAACAGCTTCACTATTATCTTCCATCTCCAACACCACAAAATCAACAGGGTAAGCAAATTTACCAACAAGGACAGGAATATCTGGCAAAATTCCTACTGGTTTCTTGATAGTTCTATCAGCTAACTGTAATGTCATGTTTGTGGGCCTTAATTCACCCAAATTGAGCACTGACTGAACTGACATGGGCAAGACACTGACACTAGACCCAAGATCACACAATGCAGTGAATCCTTTTGGTCCAACTGTACAAGGAATACAGAAACTTCCTGGATCACCAAGTTTTTCAGGCATCTTATTCTGAATAACAACACTGCAATTCTTTGTCAGAGTTACCAATTCAGGTTCTTCAATTGTTCTTTTCTTGGATAACAAGTCCTTGAAGAATTTTGCATACAGAGGAATGTGCATTACTGCATCAAGGATAGGAATGGTAATTTCCACAGACTTCATTGTTTCCAAGAACTTAGAGAACTGCTTATCTTCTTTAGATTTCTCCATTCTATCTGGAAATGGAATCTTGCAAGAGACAGTGGGCTCTGAATATTTTTTTGCAAGGAGAACTTGTGGTTCATCTTCCTTATCATTACCAACAGGCTGATCTCTCTTCTTAGCATTGTCTCTGCTCTCTTCCTTTTCATTTCTTTCAAGTTCTTCAGGAATTGATGCCATTTTTGATCTGAGGGCTGGTGCCACATATGCTCTACTGGGAGTAGGTAACACTGGATCTGAACTTCTTCCAGACCTTGTCATGACTGCATCACAAATGTCAATTGCTCCACAATGTGCTTTAGGATTAGCTATAGGTTGAGCTGGTAACTTCTGCTCTGCTCTCTCTGATTGATTCTGCAACAAGCAATCAAACTTACTTCCTAAATCCTTAATGGAATCTTTTATTGTCATCATCACTTCTACTTGCATTTTCAACATTTCTTCAACTCCAGGGGTACTAGACTGATGAGATACTTCAGATCTGTTACTGCCAAAATTCTGGAATTGGTTGTTTTTGTAATTCTGCCCTTGACTTGATGCAAGTGTCTGACTTGGTTGGCTATGCCTGTAGGAGAGATTGGGGTGATTCTTCCATGATGGGTTGTATGAACCTTGGCTCTGAGCATAGCTAACTTATGATACCGAAGGACCAACATTTGCATAAAAGGTGCATTCAGCTGAAGCATGGCCTGTTTTTCCACAAACATCACAAGCTACTGCCATTGAATAAACTGAAGAAGCAGAACATGAGGATTGCTGAGTCTGAAGAACACTTGCCATCTGTTTCTGAAGGACTTCAAGCTGAGCAGCAATGGAATCACTAGCTGAAATGCTGTGCATACCAGGAGCATGAGGAACAACCTGCCTTTCATTGGACCACTGAAAATGATGTGCAGCCATGCTTTCAATTAGCTCAAAAGCTTCTTCAAGTGTCTTGTTCATAATCCCTCCTCCTGCAGCAGAATCAAAAGTTGCTCTGGTCTGATGAGTTAGTCCCTTGTAGAAAGTTTGTAAAATCAGCCACGTCTCTAGACCATGATGAGGACACATCCTGAGCAATGTATTATACCTCTGCCAAGCTTCATACAAACTCTCATTGCTGAATTGAGCAAATCTGGTAATCTTGTCTCTATACTCAGCCGCTCTTGTAGGAGGAAAATATCTCTCCAAGAATGCTTGCAGCAGATGTTCCCAGCTATCTGTCATACTATTGGGTAAAGAGTGCAGCCAGATCTTAGCACCATCTTTGAGAGAGAATGGAAACAGTGACAACTTGATCACATCAGCTGGAACCCCATTCTGCTTCAGAGTATTGCAATACTCTAGAAATGTTCTGATATGTTCATGAGGGTCTTCAATAGCTGTACCACCAAACTGAGAATGTTGCACCATATTAATCAGAGCAGGCTTTAGTTCAAAATTATTTGCCTGAATATTGGGCTGAATCAACCCTGAAGACACCCTCTGATCCTTGGGAATCCACAAATCCCTCAGAAGAACCTTTTCCCCCATTGTTGCAGATGACTTAGTTCTCTTAATTCTTGCTTCTCTCTTCCTTCTCAAAAAGGTTCTCTCAATTTCTAGATCAAACAACACTGGAGCTTGTTCAAGAAGCGCAAAATTCATGCAAAAGCCCTATAGATCTCAACAATTTAGCACACAGTTAATAGGTTAGTGCACTAAATCGAAAGCCAAACACACAACAAGGTCTATCACACAACTAGATTGCTGAAATTTGTCTCCCCGGCAACGGCGCCAATTTGATCGTTATCAAATATAGTAATATTATCGTGTTCTCCACAGGGAGACAATCTATCAGATCTAATCGTTACAGAAAGCCTTGTCACACAAATATGGATGATGAACAAAGGTAAAACACCAACAGAAGCTAACAGAAGCAATTCGGAATAAACTACGACCAGGATTACAGTAGCCACCAACAGAGAAAATCACAGGATCAAGAAGAGATGGGAAGAACAGAAGTACCCTACGTTTTACACTCATGATTCTTCTTCTCTGAACCTAGTTGAACGACGCTTCAACGTAGATGATCAGCAGGTGAGGTTGAGGTAGAGGAAGCAGTAGACCTTGAGGAAGAAGAGCATCGGGGGCTGAGGAAGATCATCCGGTTGTGGCGCAGTAGATCTCAGATCTCGACTCCATGGCCGTCGTCCTGTTCTTCCCGCTCTTTCTCTTGTGGTGGAGTGGTTGGCGAGTGCGTGGGGTTGCTATCGTGTGTTCTCCGTGTCGTTTGGTACGGTGTCCTCCTCCTCCTCCTTTATCTCTGGTTTGCGTGGGGTTGCCTTTTGCACTTTGCCCCTTGGCTTCTTTGTTTCCTAGCGCAAGCCAATCCTTGGCACAAGGTTCTTTCTCATAGCTTGATGACTTGGTATATTTATCTGCAATGTAAAAAGGGCTGGCCAGTAAAAGGGTTCCGCTGTAAAAACTATATGAAAGTTGTATGAAAATAACGAGATCCACACTAAAGGGAGAGAAACTGAACCAAAATGATGATAAAAATGAGTATGAGCATGACAATGATCAGCTTGGTATTCACTTCATATTATTCAAGCCACACAAGTGAAAAGCAATAATGACGACATATGACAATCCGAGATGTGGTAAGGGGCTAGTATGAACTCTATTTGTTTTCATTTTTGTACATATACTCATCTATGTGGACATGCTTAGTCGGTTCATGTAAGGTATATGTTATCTAATGGATGCTTTGTAGTTCTTGCTCTCATATGATTAGTTCCAATTTACTAATAGTTTGTAGCATGTCATGTAGACGCTTGCTTGCATTGTTTTATTCATAATATGGTATGTTATTATGGTATCCTCCTCTGAAAGTTTCATTTGAATCGACTTGGCACATGCTCAAGCATGCATATGACTGAACAAAAAGTCAATTAAGCCTCGATGATTTACTTTGCCTCAGAGTTCTTGTATTATTTTTATGCCTATATTAATTTTGTTTTGTCGCAAGCATGATTATGACAGTTATTGCTCTCTCGATTGTCGCTTCCCAGTCTTTTGCTAGCCTTCACTTGTACTGAGAGGGAATACTTCTCGTGCATCCAATCACCAAAAACCAAGTCTACCAAAGAGTCCACTATAAATTCCTATGCATGGTATTTGCAAGCCATTCCAAGTAAATTTTCATGTGCTACCTTTCAAAACTTTCAAAGACTTCTCATTTTGTGCCACTGTTTTTAGCTCATGAGGACGTAGTGGTCAGAATTGCTTTCTTCCATATTAAATTAAGTACCCCTCGACTAGGCAGCTTCATCTGCTCATCATTAATTTTGCAAGGGAGCTGGTCAGACCATTGTAATCTAATTCTAAAAATAAAGAAAAAAAGGCACTCCTCCATGGTATGTGAAAGTTGGTGGGCACCCGATGGAATCGGTTAGCCATGGTTTGAGAAAGTAAAAAGGCGGGGAGGAGTGCCAAAGCTTTATAAAAGAGCACCAATGTGCCAAATTTTCAAAGAACTCGGAACCGCTCTCACTTGTTTATTATGGAAGATAGCAAGTCCCCATTGCCAGTCGTTGACATGAAACAACCACCTCTCAAAATAAATTTTTATCTCTGTTTTACAAATGAAAAGCTCTAGCACATGTCAAATCACTTCTTCCCTCTGCGAAGGGCCTTTCTTTTACTTTTATGTTGAGTCTTCATCTTCTAACTTTAAGCACCTTCTTGAGAGCATAGCTGTTATTCTTAGTGTAATGTGCTCGTCCCAGAACACGGTTAATTGTGGTATAACTTTGATGCTTGTATCTTTGATATTTTTACTTCTAGTCTTCCTTTGGACTTCAGAGGTGCCTCAACATTTATGTTTTGCTCCGCAAATAAAGGCAAGAGGGATACCCCTCTTCCATATCATTTATGAACATTACAATCTTGTAGCTTCTTATGTTCATGTTACTTATTATTAGTGCCTGAGTACTTGATCATATAGTTAGTATATATACATCCATGAAGCAAATGTGTTCGTGAAAGTTTCTTTTATCGCTCTCAGTTGTTAACTGAATTGCTTGAGGACAAGCAAATAGCTAAGCTTGGGGGGAGTTGATACGTCCAAAACGTATCTACTTCCCCGAACACTTTTGCTATTGTTTCTCCTCTAATTTGTGTGTTTTGAATACAACTAACACGAACTAACGCTGTTTTCAGCAGAATTGCTCTAGTGTCTCGTTTTTGTGCAGAAATCCGACTTTCAGGAAAAATCCCAGAAAGTACTACAAAAATTCTATTTTGCTAGAAGACCCACGGAGCCAGAAGGAGAGACGAAGGGGGGCTGCGGCCTGGGCTCACCACCAGGGGGCGCGGCCCTGGCCACGCCCACCTGTGGTGAGGCCGCCTCGGCCGTGGCCTCGACCCCTCCTTCCGCCTACATATACCCTCTGACCTGAAAACAGCGGGAGTTCGAAGTTTTTCCCAGATAGACTTCCGCTACGCCACCGCCATCAGAAACCGCGATTCGGAACCAGAAACTCCGTTCTGGCACCCTGCCGGGGCAGGGATTTGGAGGAGATCTTCATCACCATCATCACCGACGTCTCTCCATCAACCATCCATGACTCCCCCATCCATGTGTGAGTAATTCCCGCTGTAGGCGAAGAGGATGGTAGGGATTGGATGAGATCATTCATGTCATTTGCTATGAGATTGTTAGGGCATAGTGCCTTATATCTTTTATTAGTGCTTATGACATTGTTGCAACTTGTTGTGCTTAATGCTTGTCACTTTGGGCCCGAGTGCCATGATTTCAGATCTGAACTTATTATTGTTATATGATGATACTTGTTATTTATGGTCTTACCTACAAGTTGTTTACACATATTGTTGTCCGGAACCTGAGGCCCCAAAGTGACAGAAATTGGGATAACCGGAGGGGATGGCTATGATGTGAGGATCACATGTATTCACCGAGTGTTAATGCTTTGCTCCGATACTTTATTAAAAGGAGTACCTTAATTACCAGTAGTTTCCCTTGAGGCCCTGCTGCAACAGGCTGGTAGGACAAAAGATGTCGTGCAAGTTTCTCATTGCGAGCACGTACGACTATATACGGAACACATGCCTATGATTGTTAGTACTAGGATGCTTATCATTATTTATCTGCAATTGCCCATGTTTCACTGATTTCATGAATTATCTTATCCATGCAACGCCCGTACATCTATCCCTATGCCTACAGTATTTTATCCTACTGTTTACTATTGCTACTATTACCGCTTTTATTTTACTACTGCTGTTACTGTTTCACTACTATCACCACTATAAAACTGTTGCTACTGATAAACCGCTGCGAGCAAGTCTGTTTCCTGGTGCAGCTGAATTGACAACTCATCTGTTAAGGCTTATAAATATTCTTAGGCTCCCCTTGTGTCGAATCAATAAATTTGGGTTTTACTTCCCTCGAAGACTGTTGCGATCCCCTATACTTGTGGGTCATCAACCATCAGCACTCTTTGTAGGTATTGCTTCTACCCACTTGGTAACATAATCAACAGCAACAAGTATATGAGTATAACCTTTTGAAGGAGGAAAAGGACCCATAAAGTCAAATCCCCAATAGTCAAATGGTTCAATAACAAGATTATAATTCATAGGCATTTCATTACGTCTAGAAATATTACCAACTCTTTGACATTCATCACAAGATAAAACATACCTTCTAGCATCTTTAAAAAAGGTTGACCAATAAAAACCTGATTGTAGAACCTTTTGCGCAGTTCTATCTCCAGCATGATGTCCTCCATAAGCACTTCCATGCCATTTTTCTCAATATTTCTTGGTGCTCATACTCTGGAACACATCTTCGCATAATACCATCAACTCCTTCTTTATATAAGTGTGGGTCATCCCAAAAGTAATGCCTCAAATCATAAAAGAATTTTCTTCTTTTCTGAGCTGTAAAGGTTGGAGGCAAATACTTGGAAACAATAAAGTTAGCATAATCAACATACCAAGGAAGGTCTCGCGAAGTTACATTTATCGAAGCCAACTGTTCATTTGGAAAACTATCATTAACAGGAATAGGATCAAAAGAAATGTTTTCCAATCTAGATAAATTGTCAGCAACAGGATTTTCAGCACCTTTCCTATCTACAATATGCAAATCAAACTCTTGTAAAAGCAACACCCATCTAATAAGCCTAGGCTTAGCATCCTTCTTAGACATAAGATATCTAATAGCAG
>QXEO01001373.1:0-59937 GCA_007115705.1 Dactylis glomerata | reverse complement strand
CATGTGTCGGCTTAAGTATCTATGTGCCGGACATGGACTTTATGTATCGGATAAGATGGTTTACCGTTGGGGCGGGCCTATCCCGGCTGTATGGTTCTAGCCCCCAGGCAAAAGTGGCCTGAGAGGACTTGCAGACATCCTTAATCCGGCGCAGAATGTCGGCCGGAGTCAGCTCGTGTGTGGAGTGCCGGGTGGGGTCCATTGGCCCGCTCATCTGGCAGATCTTGTGCGACCGGCGCTGCAGAGGGGAGACGCGCCGGCTTATATAGCAGGCCACCAGGTCTTGAGGAGTAAGACCGGCATCCAGGAGCTCGCCCTTAACCCGGTGAAGCGCATTCACCGGCATCACCGAGTTCTTCGGGTTGTAGGTCCAGTTCGTCATGCCAAGGGTGGCTCGTCCACAAATGGCGGCAGGTTGAGCAGATCCTCGTCGGTGGTGTTCTTGACGAGAAGAAGCTTTTCTGCCACTTCTTGCAAGATTCCAGGAGCTCCACCTTGGGGAAGTCCGAGCCCTTTCGGGACATGATGGTGGCCGCGCCGCAGAGGGTCATGGGGCGGTCCTTCTTTTCCTGGGCCGTCTCCGGCGGGTCGTCCTTGCTCCGGGGCGGCTCTTGGACGACTTGCTTCCGCAGTTGGAAGTACTTCGCCCAGCCTTGAGTAAGGGGCTCTATGCCGGCATAGCCCTCGCAAAAAGCAGCGAAGGCGGAGAGGATCATCACGGCATTGGCCGGGATATGATGAGGTTGTAGGTCGTAGGTGTTGAGGAAGTCCCGGAAGAAGTCCGATGCCGGCAGGCCGAAGCCCGCTCGAAGTGGGCGATGAAGACGACGCGTTCGCCGGTTCAGGTGCCGGCACAGTTTCTCCTGCTGGTAGCCGGCATGCTACGCCCTCCGGGACTCTCCTGGTGGAGGTGACCCAGGATATGTCGGCCGGAGTAACCTCCGACCCCTCCCAGCCGGAGCGTCCTTGGGCTCGGGCCGAGGTATCTTCCTCAGAGGCCGAGGTGCCGTCATGCTTGAAGATGCCATCTTAGTGGCCGGGAAAGGCGTGAGAGCCGGAGTCCCGTGATGTTATTCCTATCAAGGCCGGAGAAAAGAGGGAGGTTAGTCTCTCCGGCATACCACTCTCCCCAAGGTTAGCAGAAATCAGAAGATCTACCGAGCCAGTTAAAACAGGAAACAAATAAGGGTAAAAATTCTAAGGAATGAACACCTGTGAGCGCTGTTAGCAATGCTAGTCGAATCCAAGAGGAACTGCACTAGATCTATGCGGAAGGCTACCATGCGAAGCTATGAAAAGCATAAAGAGGAAGAACAGAGGAGAGGACTCACCGGAGTTTGGCCGACGGCGAAGAACGACGCGGCGAGCGTCAGAGAAGATCCAATCTCCCTGCAATGCTGCAGAGAGAAGAGGCGGCGGCGGCGCGCGTCAAGGTGATGTGTGCGTCGTCGGGCGTCGGCGCCGGAGTAGAGCGGGTCGTCGGCGGCGCTGCTTGCTCTTTCGGTCCGGCGGCGAAGCGCAAGGAGGCAGGAGAGCAGAAAAGGAAGAAGGACTGTGGCGGGGGTAAAAAGAGCAAGTTTACCCCCCCCCATATTTATACCGAAGAGGCAGGGTCGTGGGGATCGTGGGTAGTGCTCCACTCCCCCGACCGTTCCTGCAGAGAGTCGCCACGTGGCGGCACAGAGTGGGGCGGCGGTTCCGGTAACCGTGCCATGACGCAATGATGGCGAGGAGTAACTGCACTGTGAACCGTCACATCGTGGGTGACCGTTCGAGGTGGCAGGACAGTTACAAGTTTCGATGCAAAGCTATCAGGCATGGCTTCTCGAGGAAGACTCGTCTATATGTCGGATTAACTGCCCGATGTATATGTTCCGTCCGGAATACCCTCGGGACCGGCCGGAATAAGTTTTGGAACAGGAACAGAGGCCGGGATATAATCTGATCACCGGGACATAATGAAGAAAGGTATGTTGAACCTGTCGAGGCTCCACAGCTATGACTGGGGAACCTCGGCAGCTTCGGGGACTAGTGTCGGGGGGATAACCCCCGGTAGGGTCTAGAGACTAGAAAGACACAAAGTCTATGGTTGACTTATGCCGGGTTATCAAGAAAGGGCCTGGCCGGAATATAAGAGCATCGGCCAGGCCGGCATATGTGTGTATCCCGGCTAATACTTGGATATGCCGGTATAGTCGGAATACTGGTATATGTGTGCCGGCATATACTTAGATATGCCGGCCTAACCATTTGGTGTGTTGTGCAGGAGCAGGGGAGGCCGGATTACCCGACCCTCGTAGGTCGTTGGTCCGGCATATATGTCCTGGGTATGGCCAACGGTCATATCCGGGATACTTAAGTCAACCAAGGTGTCACATCCCTACAATCAAAGAAGAAAACATCCAAGCATGGTAGCAGAGTAAGATGGCAGGGTGCACAGTGGAGGTTACCTACCCTCACTGTGCACAAGTACGAGCTCACCGCACAGAGGTAAGGCCACAGTTCAAGAGGTACAAGGTACAGGGATATGGCGTCCCATCGAGAGCAATCAGGGGCGAAGTCAAGGGTCTCTGCCATCGTCACCAGCTCCTGTTTGGAGTGTAGTCCGTGTCTTGTGGTCTTGTATGACCATTATAACCCTGGCCACCACTATATAAGGTGGCATAGGGAGCCCTGGTAAAGGATTGGTCACTCTGTGTTCCTACACTTAGCAGTTCATCTTCCTTCTCTAGCAGAGAGCTTGGAAGCACCATTGTTGTGTACTACATCGACCCAAATATACAATCAGTAGAGCAGGAGTAGGGGTGTTATCTCCTTACGAGAGCCCCGAACCTGGGTAGATCTGTGTTCCTTTCTGTCGTGCTCTTTAGCCCGTTCCCCTCTCCCGAATCCTCCAGCATCTAGTTCGGCCCCCATTTAAGCCATCCTATGGCATATGTTGTTTCACCACGACGACAGACCAGGGGGGCCACACCACCAGGGGCGCACTAGTAGAGATTTGCTTATAGCTAGCATGACTATCGCTGGCGCATAGGAATTGTATTCGCCGGTGGTAACTTTATCCCTGGCGCATCCATCTTTATTCGCCGCCGCCGGCGCATAATTCTAAAATTCGCCGGCGATAATAGCTGGCAGTCCCACCCCCGGATGGGCCAGCCCCTGTCCAAAAATTATCCCCGGCGAATGGACTAGAGATGCGCCAGGGATAAGAGGGCTTACCACCGGCGAATTAAGGGCCCATGCGCCGGCGATAATAATTGAGAAATTACCGCCGGCGAACACACCCTTATGCGCCGGGGATAAGGGGGCTTACCCCCGGCGCGCATGGTTAATGCTCCAGGGATAAGTCCCAGCCACAGCACCCCACCCCCCCCCCCCCCCGTGGATCGCCATTCTAGTTTTACAAAAATTAAAAGAAAATGATAAAAAAATCAAAAAAATAAAAACTTTGAGATTTCCATATATTATATGTTCTAGTTTTTATGAAAAATTAAAAACTTGAATTTCGATATATTTTGCAAAAAAATGTTATGCCAGAGTAAAACCGCAATAACTTTTGCATACGACGTCGGATTAAAAAGTTTTTTATATGAAAAAGTATCAGAACGTGGGTCTTTTTTGCACTTTTAGTTTCATGAAATTTTTGCAATTTTTAGAACATGGTTCGTTTCAACAATTTTAAGATTTCTCAAATTCCAAAGGGAAAATGGACTTTTTTGCACTTTTAGTTTCATGAAATTTTAAGATTTTATAGATTTTTAAAAGATTTAAGATTTTTTGGATTCTTTATCATTTACGTGGGTTTTTTGAGATTGTTGGGATTTCTAAATGTTTTGAGATTTTTTTAAAATTTTGAGATTTTTTTGAATTTTTGAGATTTTTTGAATTTTTTGAGATTTTATGAGATTTTTGCACACATACATACTCACGCACACACACATACTCACACTCACACACTCACATACACACATACTCACACTCACACACTCACATACACACACTCCCACACTCACACACTCACATACACACACTCCCACACTCACACACATAAGGCTTATAAGGATTGAAAGGGTAATAGTATCAATAAGGTATAACGGGTGTAGAGATAGCTCATGCAAATGGAACTTTGAAGTTAAGCGTGCTAGGCCCGGAGCACTTTGAGGATGGGTGACCGAGCGGGAAGTCACCATTTCGGTGAGAATGGAGGAGATTTCAGGTGTGATAAAATGGTCAAAAAATCATATATGCATAGTTTTTTATATTATTTTAGGTTTTTACAATTTTAAAATTTTTTGGATTTTTTTTCGAATTTTTTGGATTTTTTTGAAATTTTATCACCGGCGCACCTATTACTAGTTCGCCAGGGATAAAATGTTATCCCTGGCGCATATACCAAATGCGCCAGCGGTAATTTTTTTATCCCTGGCGAACTAAAATATTCGCCAGCGGTAAGCATTACCGCTGGCATGTAGGTCGCCGGCGAACCCAAATGCGCCAGCGATAAGCAATTTTGGTGCGCCAGCGATAGCCTTTTTTCTACTAGTGGCGCGGGCCAGCCCTAGGCCGCGCCGCCCTGTGGTGTGGGCGCCCTGTGGCCCCTCTCCGTCTCCTCTTCGGTCTTCTGGAAGCTCCTGTGAATATCTGGACTTCTGGCTTTTGTTTCGTCCAATTCCGAGAATATTCCCTGTGTAACTTTTCTGAAACACAAAAATAGCAGAAAACAGGGAACTGGCACTATAGCATCTCGTTAATAGGTTAGTTCTAGAAAATGTATAAAAATGCCACGAAGTGTAATGAAACACTAAGCAAATGGTGTAAAAACAAGCATGGAGCATCAAAAATTATGGATACGTTGGAGACGTATCAGTTACCAAGAAAGATCACTATCCTTTACCGTTTATAGATCAAATGTTAGAGAGGTTGTCTAAGAAGTCTTATTTTTGCTTTCTTGATGGTTATTCTGGTTTCTCTCAGATTGCTGTTAAAAGGAAGATCAAGAGAAAACCACTTTTACCTGTCCTTATGGAACTTATGCTTATAGACGTATGCTGTTTTTCAAAGATGCTCCTGCTACTTTTCAAAGATGCATGTCTGCTATTTTTCATGGTTTTTGTGAAGAAATTGTGGAGGTTTTCATGGACGATTTCTCCGTCTATGGAACTTCTTTTGATAATTGTTTGCATAGTCTTGATAAAGTTTTGCATAGGTGTGAAGAAACTAATCTTGTTCTAAATTGGGAGAAATGCCACTTTATGGTGAATGAAGGAATTGTTCTTGGACATAAAATTTCTGAAAGAGGTATTGAAGTTGACAGAGCGAAAGTTGAAGCAATTGAGAAAATGCCCTGTCCTAGAGATGTTAAAGGTATTCGTAGTATTCTTGGTCATGCTGGTTTCTAAAGGAGGTTTATTAAAGATTTCTCTAAGATTTCAAAGCCTCTTACTAATCTTCTTCAAAAAGATGTACCATTTGTTTTTGATGATGATTGTAAGGAAGCTTTGAAACTCTTAAGAAGACTTTAACTACTGCTCCTATTGTTCAACCACCTGATTGGAATTTACCCTTTGAAATTATGTGTGATGCTAGTGATTTTGCTATTGGTGCTGTTCTTGGACAGCGCGTAGATAATAAGTTGAATGTTATTCATTCTGCTAGTAAGACTCTTGATGCTGCTCAGAAGAATTATGCTACTACTGAGAAAGAGTTTCTTGCTGTTGTTTTTGCATGTGATAAGTTTAGACCTTACATTGTTGATTCTAAAGTTACTATTCATACTAATCACACTGCTATTAGATGCAGTGTCCATGTTGCTGGCGTCGTTCCACTTGATGCACTGCTCCTTAAGAGAGCCGAGGCTCTCATCACTTTTCGTCGCAAGAGGGACGAGGCCCTCGAGTTCTGGGGTGTCGAAGAAGCTGGTCCGGTACCCCGGCCGGGCTGCTGCCCTGCCAAGATGCAGGGCCAGAGCAGAGCTGGTCCGGGACGCTGCCTTAGGAGGAGCAGTTGCGGCAGATGGTGTGCCGGACTTGGCCGGCTGAATCTTCAACGTGCCGGTCCGGGCCGGTGCAGTGGTCTTGGCCGGGGCAGTGGACTTGGCCGGTGCAGTGGTCTTGGCCGGTGCTGGGGTCTTGTCAGCTGAAGGAGTCTCGGGTGCGGGCTGTTCCGGCGCGGCCGGTGCTTTTTGGCCAGCGGGAGCAGGATCCGGAAAAGTCCGGACTTCCGGCACTAAAGGGCCTTTACCCTTGGTGTCTGCTCCGGCGGCTTCAGTTGTGCCGGCGTCGCTGGTGGGCGCGCCGGAGTCTGGTGCTTCTTGGTGGGCTCCTGTGTCCATGTGGACATCAGGAGCCGAGGTTTCCTGTTGAGCCCCCGAGTCCATGTGGACGTCGGGGGCAGAGATATCTTGTTCCGGCGGAGGAACGTCCTTCGCCGGGGAGGTGGTCTTGTCGGGCGCAGGCGAAGATGCCGGCGCCGGTGAGGTCGTCTGACTGGCAGAGGGAATGTCGGAGGTAGCAGGGGCAGCGGGCTTGGTAACCTTCGGGTCGCCACTCAAGCCAGAAGCTTGTTCCGGCGCAAGAGGAGCACTGAAAGAGAGAAAACACCAAGTTAGTAATACAAACAAGAGATATGTCGGAGGAAATGCAAAGAAAAGGAAATTTACCCCGAGGCAACAGGCCTCTGTTTCTTCTGTTTGGGCACGCAGACCTTCTGCCTTTTCGACCTCTGAGGTATGTCGGACGGGGGCTTCACGCCTCGCTTCCGGCCGGCACGTCCGCCGGTGGAAGGAGGTCCCTGGTTCAGAGGGGCGGCCTCGATAACCATATCGTCTGGGATAGCTGAGGACGGCATTGGAAACTCGTAAGCAATAGGGGTTTCTGGAAAGGCGTACGCAAGTGGCATCGGGTCATAGTACATCAGGATCTCCTCGTCAGAATCAATCTCACTCCGGTCTTGAGTATAATGCCGGGATGAAGAGCCCTTACCCATGGCAGCTGCAGCACGGGTGCTCCTGGGAAGCTTATCCCAATGATCCGGATCTTCAACATCCGCAACGGTGCGGTCCGCCGCGATCTTGATCCGGGAGTTCTCCATGGTCTGGAAGCTGAATTTCTGTATAAACAGCAAAGTCAAGTATTCAGACAAGGAAATATGCCGGTGGAAGAGGTATGTCGGGATCAATATGATATGTGTCGGCAAACAGGCTTGTGTCGGCTTAAGTATCTATGTGCCGGACATGGACTTTATGTATCGGGTAAGATGGTTTACCGTTGGGGCGGGCCTATCCCGGCTGTATGGTTCTAGCCCCCAGGCAAAAGTGGCCTGAGAGGACTTGCAGACATCCTTAATCCGGCGCAGAATGTCGGCCGGAGTCAGCTCGTGTGTGGAGTGCCGGGTGGGGTCCATTGGCCCGCTCATCTGGCAGATCTTGTGCGACCGGCGCTGCAGAGGGGAGACGCACCGGCTTATACAGCAGGCCACCAGGTCTTGAGGAGTAAGACCGGCATCCAGGAGCTCGCCCTTAACCCGGTGAAGCGCATTCACCGGCATCACCGAGTTCTTCGGGTTGTAGGTCCAGTTCGTCATCGCCAAGGGTGGCTCGTCCACAAATGGCGGCAGGTTGAGCAGATCCTCGTCGGTGGTGTTCTTGACGTAGAAGAAGCTCTTCTGCCACTTCTTGCAAGATTCCAGGAGCTCCACCTTGGGGAAGTCCGAGCCCTTTCGGGACATGATGGTGGCCGCGCCGCAGAGGGTCATGGGGCGGTCCTTCTTTTCCTGGGTCGTCTCCGGCGGGTCGTCCTTGCTCCGGGGCGGCTCTTGGACGACTTGCTTCCGTAGTTGGAAGTACTTCGCCCAACCTTGAGTAAGGGCCTCTATGCCGGCATAGCCCTCGCAAAAAGCAGCGAAGGCGGAGAGGATCATCACGGCATTTGCCGGGATATGATGAGGTTGCAGGTCGTAGGTGTTGAGGAAGTCCCGGAAGAAGTCCGATGCCGGCAGACCAAAGCCCCGCTCGAAGTGGGCGATGAAGACGACGCGTTCGCCGGGTTCAGGTGCCGGCACAGTTTCTCCCGCGGGTAGCCGGCATGCTACGCCCTCCGGGACTCTCCTGGTGGAGGTGACCCAGGATATCTCGGCCGGAGTAACCTCCGACCCCTCCCAGCCGGAGCGTCCTTGAGCTCGGGCCGAGGTATCTTCCTCAGAGGCCGAGGTAGCCGTCATGCTTGAAGATGCCATCTTAGTGGCCGGGATAAGGCGTGAGAGCCGGAGTCCCGTGATGTTATTCCTATCAAGGCCGGAGAAAAGAGGGAGGTTAGTCTCTCCGGCATACCACTCTCACAGATGTTAGCAGGAATAGAAGATCTACCGAGGCAGTTAAAATAGGAAACAAATAAAGGTAAAACTCCTAAAGATGAACACCTGCGAGCGTTGCCTAGCAATGCTAGTCGAATCAAAGGGAAAACTAGCTCTGAAACCGAGGCAGATCTGTGCAAGCGGGGCTACCGGTGCGAAGTTGTAAAAGGCGTGAAAGAGGAAGAACAGAGGGAGGTCTCACCGGAGCTTGGCCGGCGACGATGGAGCGGCGGCGAGCGTGCAGGAAGATCCAATCTCCCTGCAATGCTGCAGAGAGAAGAGGCGGCGGCGGCGGCGTCGTCAAAGGTGATGCCGTGCGTCGTCGGGCGTCGGCATCGGCGGGGAGTAGGTCGGCTGCGACGGCGATGCTGCTCTTCGGACCGGCGGTGGAGCGCAGGAGGCAAAGTAGCAGGCGAGGAAGGCGAGGAAGACGATGGTGGTGGGGGGTAAAAAAGATACGTTTACCCCTGCCGCCCTATTTATAGGTCTGCCAGGTCAGGGTCGTGGGGATCGTGGGGATCGTGGGAGTGTTCCACTCCCCCGACCGTTTCTGCGGCGAGGCGCCACGTGGCGGCGCAGAGTGGGGCGGCGGTTCCTGTAACCGTGCCATGACGCCATGATGGCAAGAAGTAACTGCTGCACTGTGAACCGTCACATTGTGGGTGACCGTTCGAGGTGGCAGGGCAGTTACAAGTTTCGATGCAAAGCTGTCAGACATGGCTTCTCGAGGAAGACTCGTCTATATGTCGGATTAATTGCCCGATGTATATGTTCCGTCCGGAATACCCTCGGGACCGGTCGGAATAAGTTTTGGAACAGGAACAGAGGCCGGGATATGTGCAGATGTGCCGGCATATAATCTGATCGCCGGGGCATAATGAAGAAAGGTATGTTGAACCTGTCAAGGCTCCACAGTTATGACTGGGGAACCTCGGCAGCTTCGGGGACTAGTGTCGGGGGGATGACCCCCGGTAGGGTCAAGAGAGTAGAAAGACACAAGGTCTATGATTGACTTTATGCCGGGTTAACAAGGAAGGGCCTGGCCGGAATATAAGAGCATCGGCCAGGCCGGCATATAATGTGTATCCCGGCTGATACTTGGATATGCCGGCATAGCCGGAATACTTATAAAAGTGTGCCGGCATATACTTAGATATGCCGGCCTAACCATTTGGTGTGTTGTGCAGGAGCAGGGGAAGCCGGATTACCCGACCCTCGTAGGTCGTTGGTCCGGCATATAAATCCTGGGTATGGCCAACGGTCATATCCGGGATACTTAAGTCAACCAAGGTGTCACATCCCTACAATCAAGGAAGAAAACACCCAAGCATGGTAGCAGAGTAAGATGACAGGGTGCACAGTGGAGGTTACCTACCCTCACTGTGCACAAGTACGAGCTTACCGCACAGAGGTAAGGCCACAGTTCAAGAGGTACCAGGTACAGGGATATGGCGTCCCATCGAGAGCAATCAGGGGCGAAGTCAAGGGTCTCTGCCATCGCCACCAGCTCCTGTTTGGAGTGTAGCCCTTGTCTTGTGGTCTTGTATGACCGTTGTAACCCTGGCCACCACTATATAAGGTGGCATAGGGAGCCCTGGTAAAGGGTTGGTCGCTGGAAGAAGGTTGAAAGGTAGAAGGTTGGTTGGTCACTCTCTGTTCCTACACTTAGCAGTTCATCTTCCTTCTCTAGCAGAGAGCTTGGAAGCACCATTGTGGTGTACTACATCGACCCATATATACAACCAGTAGAGCAGGAGTAGGGGTGTTATCTCCTTACGAGAGCCCCGAACCTGGGTAGATCAGTGTCTCTTTCTGTCGTGCTTTTTAGCTCGTTCCCCTCTCCCGAATCCTCCAGCATCTAGTTCGGCCCCCATTTAAGCCATCCTATGGCATATGTTGTTTCACCACGACGACATCGAGGGAGACCGCGAGGCGGAGACATTCGGCGGCACCAACGATGGACTGTGCGGGGTAGATTGCTTTAGCCTTCTAATCCGCTCCGCACCATTGCCAAAGGGAATCAAGCTCAACGATGGCATAGTCAAGTTCAACGGGCAGCAGGACCCCCAAATTTGGCTCGATGATTTCATAACTGCTGTCAAAATCAGCGGCGGATCTAGAGACAATGCCCTCCAGTTGCTGTCACTGCATCTAAAGGATAACGCAAGGGCATGGCTGAATAATCTCGCCCTAGATAGCATTCGCTCTTGGGAAGAATTTCGGCAAGCGTTCATCGCTAACTTCAGGGGCACTTCGCGACGACCTACGTCGTTCGAAGAACTATGCCTATGCGTGCAAAGAACCGGAGAAAACCTGAGATCATACATCTCACGGTGGATCAGCCTCCGGAATACGACGGAAAATATCTCGCCCGAAAGGGCCATCGACGCCTTTCGCGACGGCCTCTTCAGACACGACTTCAAGGAAGAGCTTGGATGCTGCAAGCCAAGAACCGTCGACCACCTCATGAGCTTGGCGAATGAGTGGGCTGATGGCGAAGACTCCATCGTGGCTCCCAGAAGTCGCCGCCGATAAGCAGAGCACGACGTCGACGCGAAAGACCAGTTCCACTCCGGGTCCCGAAAGAAGGGTCGTCGGAATCGCTCTGACAACACGGAGAATACGGACATGGTAGCAGCAGGCTACATACACGAAGATCGTGAAGACAATCGCGACTTACCGTGGCAAGGAAACAATTACCACGGTAGCAGCAGCAGAAGTGTCTCGAAGCCAAGTAAGGAGTGGCGCCGACGGCAGCCACAGATGTCGGCAGAGGAGATGCTCGATAGCGGATGCCCAAGGCATACGTACCTCGACAAAGACGGAGTACGAAGACCTGCACACCTCCTCATCGAGTGTAGGGAATTCCTTCGGCTCAACCGGGCACTTCAGGAGAGGATGGGTGCCGAGCAACCAGTGGCAGGGGCGATAGCCTACAACGCCCCTCCACCACAGCCGAACCCACCAGCAAACGTTGTACAGCAGGGCCACCAAGCCGCCATGATCCAGCACGTCGAGCAGCGACAGCCGGCCAACGAGGAAGAAGAATTCCCGCCACCAAGAGGTTTCGTGCCCATGATTCAGAGGGGGCGCCCGACGAATAAAGTTTAGCGAAAACGCGCACGAGAAGTGTTTCACGCCGAACACGCGCCACCAGCCACTCCCGAATACCTGAATTGGTCCGAACATCCGATCGGCTTCGACCGGTCAGATCATCCACCGAAGATCCCACGCCCAGGACACCATGCTTTGGTTCTCGAGGCGCAAATAGGGGGTTTCACCTCGAAAAAGGTGTTTATGGACGGAGGCAGCAGCTTGAACCTCATCTACGCAGACACACTGCGAAAGATCAAGATCCCGCTAAACAATCTCCTGCCAACGGAGACTTCCTTCCACGGAATCGTCCCAGGGGGCGATACATCTCGACGTCATCTTCGGCACTCCAGCAAACTTCAGAAAGGAGAGGATCGAATTCGAGGTCGTCGACTGGCCCTCGCAGTACCACGCTATCCTCGGGCGGCCAGCGTTCGCCCGATTCATGGCGGTACCCCACTACGCCTACCTCAAGCTGCGGATGCCCACAAACAGAGGACCACTGACGATCAGCGGCAGTTTCGCACAATCAGAAAACTGCGACAAGGACTTCAATACCATGTCCCAAACCTTCGGGGTGCACGAGGAGCTGCACCATATTCGGGAAGCCACTGTGATGGACATCGATCCACCGGCGCAGCAGAACGCCCCAGAACTGTCGTTCGATGCCACCAAGGACACCCGAGAGCACCAGATCCACCCGACGGATCCAACCAAGATGGCGCGGGTGTCGAACTCCCTCTCCCCCGCATAGGAAAGCGAGCTTGTCGAGTTCCTCCGTAAGCACTAGAGGATGTTCGCTTGGCGTCCAGCAGATATGCCAGGCATCCCTAGGGAACTCGCCGAGCACGAGTTCAAGATCTTTCCCAACACGAAACCGGTTAAGCAGTCTATGCGCCGGTATAATCCAGAGAAGGCCAAATCGATGGGCGAAGAAATCAACTGCCTCCTCGAAGCCAAGTTCATCAGAGAGATCAAGGAAGCCACGTGGCTCTCACCACCAGTCATGGTGGAGAAGAAGGACACCAAGATCTACAGGATGTGCATCGACTTCACCGCCCTAAACAAGCACTGCCCGAAGGACTACTTCCCCCTGCCCCGAATCGACCAGGTCATCGACTCCACGGCAGGATGCGAACGACTTTCGTTCCTCGACGCTTACTCCGGGTATAATCAGATACGTCTGAAAGTAGAAGACGAGGACAAGACGACGTTCATCACCCCGCACGGGGTATACTGCTACATGACGATGCCATTCGGGCTCAAGAACGCCGGAGCCACCTATCAATGGTGCATGCAGGCGTGCCTGAAGGAACAAATTGGCCGCAACATCGAGGTCTATGTCGACGACATTGTCATCAAGACTGCAAAAGCAGAGAGCCTGCTTGATGATCTTCAAGAAACTTTCGCCAACCTCGACAGATATAGCATCAAGCTTAACCCGAAGAAGTGCTCTTTTGGGGTACCCACCGGCCAACTGCTGGGGTATCTAATCTCCGAGAGGGGGATCTAAGGCAACCCAGAGAAGATACAGGCCATCATCAACATGCAGCCTCCGAGAACGCTTCGACATGTCCAGCAGTTGACAGGTCGACTCGTAGCGCTCAGCCGCTTCATCCGCAAGCTTGGCGAAAAAGCACTCCCCTTTTATCGGCTGTTGCGGAAAACAGACAACTTCACGTGGACCGAAGAGGCACAAGCCGCGTTCGACGACCTCAAACGTCGTCTGTCAACTTCCCCAGTTCTTGTCACACCCCGAGAAAAAGAGCCGATGTTGCTATACATTGCGGCTACAAATCAAGTTGTGCTCGTGGTCGAACGCGTGGAGGAAGGCAAGGAGCACAGAGTACAGAGGCCTGTGCTACAAATCAAGTTGTGCTCGTGGTCTTATCTCCGACCAAGCAAAGGTACCCCCATTATCAGAAGCTAGCATACGCTATCTATATGACGGGGAAGAAGCTGCCACACTATTTCGAGTGTCACTCCATCATCGTAGTGGCCTCGAATCCAGTCTCCAGCATCCTCAACAACCCAGACGCTACAGGGCGTGTGTCGCTATGGGGAATCACGCTAGGACCTTGGGAGATCACATACCAGCGCCAGTCTGCGATCAAGTCACAGGTCCTACCGGATTTCATAGCCGAGTGGACAGAAGCCCAGATGCCCGAGCTTCCAGACCTGTTGAACAGCTGGACCATTTTCGTCGATGGGTCCAAGCGGGTTTCGGGGGCAGGAGCAGGAGTGGTCCTGGTGTCACCGCAAGGGGACAGGATGCGCTACGTCCTCCGCATGCGCTTCCCGAATCCCTCCAACAACGAGGCGGAATATGAAGCCGTCCTTCACGGTATGCGCATGGCGAAGGCCTGCGGGGCCACTCGCATCAAGATTCATGGAGATTCGAACCTCATCGCCCAGCAAGTCATGAAGGAGTGTGACGCAACCTGCGCGAACATGATCGCATATCGCGCCATGTACGACAAGCTCGAAGGCGAATTCGAGGGTTGCGAAGTAACGCACATCGGCAGGGAAAGTAATGAGGAGGCAGACAACCTGGCCAACGTCGGCTCAAGGTGCCTCCCAATACCGCTCGGAGTCTTCTTCGAAGAGATATTCGAACGCTCCGTCAAGATCAAGCCAATAACTGACCCGGCGTTAGCAACACGTTCGGGGGATCGGTCGGCCAACACCGCTCCAGCAGCAGGAGCAGAAGACCTCCCGAAGGATGCAGCCGCAGTCATGCTCGTCGAAGCAACATGGACAAGGCCATACTTGGCATACCTGATGCGGGGCGAGCTCCCAGAAGATCCCATCCATCGCCGACAAGTCATGTGGCGCTCCAAGGCCTTCACGATAATCAACGGGGAACTCTACAAGCGCAGCACCACAGGGGTGCTCCAACGGTGCATAGCGCAGGAAGATGGGATTGCTCTCCTTCGAGAAATCCACGAAGGAACCTGTGGGCACCACGCCTGCAGCCGAACCCTCGTGGCCAAGGCTTTTCGGTCCGGATTCTACTGGCTATCCGCCCTTTACGATGCCAGGAACATCGTCCAGCACTGCGAAGCATGCCAGTTATTCGCCACCAAGCCGCACGCGCTGGCGTCCGAGCTGCACACCATCCCCGTGGCCTGGCCCTTCGCACAATGGGGGCTCGATCAAGTGGGGCCTCTCCCCAAATCATCCCGAGGAGGTCACACTTACCTTCTAGTCACAGTGGACAAGTTCTCCAAGTGGATAGAGGCTGTTCCAGCCACCAACCAAGAGGCGACCACGGCGGTCAAATTCTTCGAGTCCATCGTCTACCGGTACGGCGTCCCGAACAGCATCATCACCGACAACGGCACCAACTTCACTTCGGGCGAATTCCAGGACTTCGCCAAAAACCTCGGCATCAAGCTCAAATACGCTTCGGTGGCGCACCCTAAGTCTAATGGACAGGTCAAAAAAGCCAACGGACTTGTATGCGGAGGTTTGAAGAAGCGACTACTTCGACCTCTGAAGCGCGCAGCAGGTGCCTGGGTTGAGGAACTGCCTTCGGTGCTATGGAGCCTGCGAACAACGCCCAACTCTTCGACGGGCTACACACCTTTCTTCCTGCTTTTCGGAGCAGAAGCAGTGTTACCCACGGATGTACGCTACAGCGCGCCCCGCGTCGCTGCCTACGTCGAAGAAGATGCGGACAAGGCGTTAGCAGACGCCCAAGACCTGCTAGACGAAGCTCGAGATGTCGCCCTCGTTCGATCGGCGGTTTACCAGCAGAGCCTCCGCAACTACCACAGCAGACGGGTACGCGGACGCTCATTCGAGCCGGGCAACCTTGTCCTCCGCCTCAAGCAGACAAGCACGTCGAAGCTGGAGCCACCATGGGAAGGCCCGTATCTTGTCCACGAGGTCATCCCAGGAGGGGCATATCGCCTACGCAACCCGAAAATGGGGAAAGACGTAGAGAACCCATGGAACGCCGCGTAGTTGCGCCGCTTCTATCCTTAGCTAGCAAAGCTGTCTCCTCTACCCCCTCTACTATGTAATCAGGCGTCGGCAGCAGTCCGCGCCCAACATTGTGCCTTCGGCACCAAGCAATAAAATTCAAATTCCTCGTCCTATAATTCGACATCTGTGTACGCTCGGGGGCTTAGCCTTTCGACCCACGCTCGGGGGCTTCGCCTACGCTCGGGGGCTTGGCCTTTCGACCCACGCTCGGGGGCTTCGCCTACGCTCTGGGGCTTAGCCTTTCGACCCACGCTCGGGGGCTTCGCCTACGCTCGAGGGCTTGGCCTTTCGACCCACGCTCGGGGGCTTCGCCTACGCTCGGGGGCTTTGCCTACGCTCGGGGGCTTGGCCTTTCAACCCACGCTCGGGGGCTTCGCCTACGCTCGGGGGCTTAGCCTTTCGACCCACGCTCGGGGGCTTCGCCTACGCTCGGGGGCTTGGCCTTTCAACCCACGCTCGGGGGCTTCGCCTACGCTCGGGGGCTTGGCCTTTCGACCCACGCTCGGGGTCTTCACCTACGCTCGGGGGCTTAGCCTTTCGACCCACGCTCGGGGGCTTCGCCTACGCTCGGGGTCTTGGCCTTTTGACCCACGCTCGGGGGCTTCGCCTATGCTCGAGGGCTTAGCCTTTTCGACCCATGTTCGGAGGCTTTGCCCACACTCGGGGGCTGCGCCTTCTCGACCTACGTTCGAGGGTTGCGTTCTCTCGACCTATGCTTGGGGATTTTTCACCCTCCGGATCTACGCTCGAGATCTCCGCCTTTTTGCCGCAGACGAATAAGGACACATATACACAATACCTACACAGAGTGAAGGTACAAGAACAGCCACAGGACTAGTTCATGGTGCCGCGGCACCCTGGTTCGCTCTCCGTCGATCACTTTCGACGACAATCTGTCGAGCGATATAGTCGCCTGTGCCTCTACAAGCAGCGTAGTGGTGCTCCATATTATAGCGACCACTGGGCGATGGAGGAAGCATCTTCAGAAGCTCCAGGTCTATCTTAGGGTAGTGAGCACGCACGAAAGCAAGTGCGACCACAGCCCCGCAGCGCAAGTGCTCCCGGACAAAGGAATACACAGCATTCCCATTCTCGAATCGATCGAGCAATGCCGGCAGGCCTTCGGGCTGATTGTTCAAAGGGAACATCACCTGATGCACCAGCGCGAGGGCGCTTTGGCTCGTCTCAGATAACACACCAGCTTGAGCAATCCTATCTTGAAGAAGTGTCAGCTTCATTGCTTTCGACCGATCAGCCCAGAAGTTGTCAGCAACAGAATTGGCATGTGTCTGAGCAACAACAAAATGCGGATTCACGCGCCGGGCTTCGGCAGCACTGTCGAGGCACACATCTGCGAAAAGAGGCCGAAGATCAAATCCTGCACACTCAAGTCACAATACACAGCGAAAGAGGTCTACAGACTCACACTTCAGAGATTTTCCAAGATTCTCGATCTCGTCGAGAAGAAATTTCTCGCAGTCTGCAGCATGCGACGCCTTCGACAGAGCAACGTCGACCTTGGCAGTAACCGTCTTCAGTTGACGCTGCGTATTTTGGAGTTGGTCGCGCAAAGATCGAATTAGCGACAATTCGCCTGAGGAAGGCGTTCTTCGCTCAACGGCACCAGAAGTACTGCCGACCGTTTCGTACGAAACAGGCCAAGCACCAGAGATCAGCGAAGGATCCTGCACGAGAAGTCGGGCATCACATACAAGCATTCGGCAGCCAAATGTCAAGCAGATTAACATAACAAAAGAGCAAGTTTTACACCAGAAAGAAGTTCTAGTCAGGATCACAGCCCTCGGCGTAAGACCACAAAAGCTAATTACAAGCGGGCGTCAGGAGCACTACTCGCACTACGCTGAACTACCAGCCTTGCTGGACGGTGCGCCGGATGCGCCACGCTTCCGAGCCCTCGCCGCCACACGCTTCTCGTTCCTCTCGGCCAAAAAGCTCGTCATTCGGGCAGCCAGGTCACGAGCGCGGACAACATAACTCTTGGCGGACTTGTCGCGTCCATCCTTGTCTTTCGGATACGTGCTCGTGACCTTGTCAGCATCAAACTCCACATCGTGCATCATCATTATGGAGAAGACAGACTCGGAGCCGATAGTTACCTGTCGGCGAACCGCGGCAAATAATGGGTCTTCGCCGTCCGCCTTCACCGCAAGAGCTTCGAGGATTCCTGCCATGGTGTCGCTGATCGAGTCGGGTATAGATGTATCCTGAACGCGAACAAGCGTCGAACGCACCCGCGCTAGGAGGTTGACAACCTCTCGACTCAGGCGTTCGGCAAGGCCGACACTAGATTCGATCCCAGCGGGCTCCTTCATAGCTCCGGCGTCCAATTCGGCAGCAGCTACAAGAAAGAACAAACCGCCAGGTCAAAAATAGAACTGTTCGGCACGAAAATTAATCCAGGCAAAGCTCGAGAACTCACCACGCAAGGCATCAAGCGAAGATTGCAGGCGCTGGTGTAGATCTCCTTCTCTCATTTCGGCGTCTAGGCGGCTTTTCTTCGCGCGCTCCTGAGCTTCGGACGATTCGACCTTCAGTCGGGCGATTTCATCGTTCAGCTCAGTGACTTTAGCCTTCAAACCCGAATTTTCAGTGGCAAGATTGTCCAGCTGAGATTTCAGGGAAGTCTTGTCAGCAGCAGCATGAGCTCCAATCCCTAACCATTAAAAGGATGTCATCAGAAAGAGAAGCGGGATAGCATACAGAGCAAAATTCTACAAGTAAGGTGGCAGTACTCACGTCGAGTTTCGTCGAGCTGCTCGGACAGCTTTCGATTCTCTTCCTGTCGGGGGGATAACCCCCGGTAGGGTCAAGAGACTAGAAAGACACAAAGTCTATGGTTGACTTGTGCCGAGTTATCAAGAAAGGGCCTGGCCGGAATATGAGAGCATCGGCCAGGCCGGCATATGTGTGTATCCCGGCTAATACTTGGATATGCCGGTATAGCCGGAATACTGGTATATGTGTGCCGGCATATACTTAGATATGCCGGCCTAACCATTTGGTGTGTTGTGCAGGAGCAGGGGAGGCCGGATTACCCGACCCTCGTAGGTCGTTGGTCCGGCATATAAGTCCTGGGTATGGCCAACGGTCATATCCGGGATACTTAAGTCAACCAAGGTGTCACATCCCTACAATCAAGGAAGAAAACATCCAAGCATGGTAGCAGAGTAAGATGGCAGGGTGCACAGTGGAGGTTACCTACCCTCACTGTGCACAAGTACGAGCTTACCGCACAGAGGTAAGGCAACAGTTCAAGAGGTACAAGGTACAGGGATATGGCGTCCCATCGAGAGCAATCAGGGGTGAAGTCAAGGGTCTCTGCCATCGTCACCAGCTCCTGTTTGGAGTGTAGCCCGTGTCTTGTGGTCTTGTATGACCGTTGTAACCCTGGCCACCACTATATAAGGTGGCATAGGGAGCCCTGGTAAAGGGTTGGTCACTCTGTGTTCCTACACTTAGCAGTTCATCTTCCTTCTCTAGCAGAGAGCTTGGAAGCACCATTGTTGTGTACTACATCGACCCAAATATACAATCAGTAGAGCAGGAGTAGGGGTGTTATCTCCTTACGAGAGCCCCGAACCTGGGTAGATCTGTGTTCCTTTCTGTCGTGCTCTTTAGCCCGTTCCCCTCTCCCGAATCCTCCAGCATCTAGTTCGGCCCCCATTTAAGCCATCCTATGGCATATGTTGTTTCACCACGACGACATTTGGCGCCCACCGTGGGGCATGTCGATATGCTGGGCGGAGTGTTCATTCGGACGGGGTCTGTGATAGCAGCTTCGGGAGTGCGCGTGGTCTCTGGCCTCGTCCAGAGGCTAGGCTCACTCAGTTTCGTTAGTGACAACGCCGGTTGTCTCGGTGGCCGGCCGTTCCCCAGGGATGGCCGGATTATGTCTTTCGGTTCCCACGAGGTGTACGTGGGGACTGAGAGAATTTGTAGGAAGGAGGTGCTGGTGGCGTCGGATCCTCCGTCACATCGGCTGGCTCACGCTGGGCGTAGCGCTCGCTCAGTAGAGCCGGCTGACGTGATGATGGCCGGCACATCCGTGCCGCCGGCGGAAGATGCCGGCAAAGCAGCAGCGGCCGGAGCTTCTCCTCCGGAGCCGCCAAAGGTCAAGAGGTCGGCGCGTCCTCCGTTGGAGCGTGCGGAGAACCTGGCCGGCACTTCCGGTGTGCCGGCTAGGGGCGAGGTTCTTCTTCCCATCATCGACCGGCTTCTCGAGCCGGTGCGATCCGGCGTTGATCCGGAGCAGACAAGGGAGGTCCTGGAGGGATCTCGTCAGGCCCTCGTCGACGAGGCCCTGGCCATGAACCAGGAGCGCGAACGGTTTAACCGGCAACTCCGTGAGTATGAGGCAGCCCATGGTTTTACTCCTGTAGTAATCCGGCCTAGCCGGATAGAAGAGGTTAGAACTAGAGGCAGAAATCTTAATGCTGAGATAGGAAAAGATGCTAGAGATAAGAGTCATACCGCAACTAGTACTGTGCCTAAGGTAGTCTATAGTTCGCCAGTAAAGAACCTTAGAGCGGCGGCCGAGGTAGCTAAGGATTTATCTTGTTTATCCGGCGAAGCACTGCGTGAGCAGCAAGCCCGGCTTAACCAACTTTTATCTGAAGCTACAAAGCAGCAGGAGGCCTTTAAGAAGGCAAACCCGGGTGCCGGGGCATCTCAGTACATTGTGTCGGCGGGAGGTGCCGGTGCGAGGTCGAGGGGCCAAGCCTCGTCCCCGCATCCCAGCGCCCGGCGTGCCGGAAGTGTGACCTCTGGCCGCCGGGACAAGCAGATCCAGGTGTACGAACCGGCTGTCGCCGGAAAGCAGGCGATGGTGCAGAAGAATGTCGGCCAAGCTGACAAGTATGTCGGCAGCAAGAAGCCCGGCCAGAGTGTGCCGGCCGGGCATGAAGCAGGCGCGGCCGGTGGTGGCCGGAGTAACAGTGCAGCCCGGCGTCAGCAACAGGGCGCCGGAGGTGCAGTGCAGCAGCAGGGTGCAGGCCATCCGGGACATCGAGAGGATGACGGCAATTCCGCCCTTGCCAGGGCGGGATATCAGCAGCAGCACCAGCAAGGCTGGCATAGTGAGCAGCATCAGCCGGAGCAGCAGCAGCAGATGATCGCAGGCCCAATAGCATCCCGGCTTGGACCTCGGTCCTTGGAAGCCAATGATGCACGTTTCAAGCTGGACAAGATCCACCAATCAGAGTTGGTGGAGAGACAAGGAGCTCCGGGCCCTATGTGTTTCGGACCCCGGATTATGGGGGAGCCGGTGCCTTACTTCTTCCAGCTCGCGCGTGGCGCGAGGACATATAATGGCAGTACGAAGCCGGAAGATTGGTTGGAGGATTACTCCACAGCGGTGAACATCGCCGGAGGAAACCTCAGATGGGCGGTACGATATGTGCCGTAGATGTTGGAAGGACCAGCCAGGATCTGGCTGAATAATTTGCCGGCCGGGAGTATCAACGGCTGGATTGATTTCGAAGAGCAGTTTGTGTCGAACTTTACCAGTACATACAAGAGGCCCAACCGTCCGCAGCAGCTGGCTAACTGCCGGCAAGGAGTGAATGAGACTGACCGTGACTATCTGACCAGGTGGTGCACGTTGCGCAATTCCTGCGAAGGAATCAATGAGCAGCAGGCCATCATGTGGTTCGCTCATGGGTGCCGGCATGGCACCATGCTGTGGCAAAAGCTTCAGAGGCAAATGCCGGCCACGCTGGCCGAAACAATCAAGATCGCTGATAGTTATTCTCTGGGAGATCCCATGCAGCTCAGTCTCGATTCACAAGGACAGGGGCAAACCCAGGGGAACACCAGCAATGCCGGGAGATCAGGGCAATATTATCGCACTGATAACCGGAACAAGAGAAGAGAGGAAAGGCCGGATCACCGGTATGGGGCAGCACAAGTTGCAGCTGTGGAGGAAGAGCAAGGGGGCGCCGGCAGTAGCCAGCGTCCGAAATATGAGGACTATCAGCAGCCTCAGCACCAGCCGCAGCAGCAAGCACAGCCGTTCCAGAAGAAGAATGTCTGGACCAACAAGAATGCCGGCGGAGCCGCCGGCCAGAAGAAGCAGTGGCCGAAGTATACTGTGGGTCTTGCCATGGACAAGCCTTGTGTGTTCCACACATTCCAGCCGGGAAAGCCGGCAAACCATTTGACAAGGAACTGTTCGTGGCTGGACGACATATTGGCAGGTCGTGCAGGTCCCTGGGGACCGGCTAGACCCTCTGTCCCGGCAGCTCCATCGCCGTTGACAGGTGCCAATACGATTGCAGTCCCACCTAGGCCTGTTAATCCTGGGAATCAGAGCAACGCCGGAAATGCCGGCGTAAATCAAGTTGACCAGAGCTATAATCCGGAATATAACGCCGGAGGCCCAGGAGCGGGCCGGAATGAGTACAAGGAGTATGATCAGAGCTATATGGTCTTTGAGACCGAGAGAACAGACAAGCAGAGCTTGTACCGGCGGTGTCTGGAGGTGAATGCCGTTATGTTGGCTGTGCCAAAGCTGATGTACTGGTCTGACCAGGCTGTTGGTTGGGACAGGGCAGATCATCCCCGGATCATGCCAAATCCCGGCGGATATGCTCTGGTGATGGATCCGACATTCGTCGGGCCGGCTAATAACGTAAGATTCAGCAAGGTCCTCATTGATAATGGAAGCAGCATCAACATCATGTATCGGGATACGATGGAGAAGCTGGGAATCAAGGAAAATATGCTGGAACCGAGCAAGACCACGTTCCACGGCATTGTGCCGGGACTTTCGTGTGCGCCGATGGGCAAGATCCGGATGGATGTGATGTTTGGCAGCCGGGATAACTGCAGGGTGGAAAACCTCATGTTCGAGGTGGTTGATCTGGAGAGCCCCTACCATGCTTTGCTGGGTAGACCGGCACTGGCAAAATTCATGGCCTCTACGCATGTGGCGTATCTGAAGATGAAGATGCCGGGACCCAAAGGAGTGATCACCATCATTGGTGATTACAAGCGTTCGATGGCATGTGCCACTGGATGAAGCTTTCCCGGAGCGCCATGCCCTGGTTGGGGCAAGTTTGGATCCCAAATAGGAAAGCGAGCTCATCAGCTTCCTCCGTGAGAATCGGGATATCTTTGCATGGTCTACTTCGGACCTGCAAGGTGTGCCGAGGGAGCTGGCTGAGCACGCATTGCACGTGAGACCCGATGCTAAGCCAGTGAAGCAGCCGCTCCGGCGGAATGCCGGCGATAGAAGGAAAGCCATATGGGAGGAAGTGGCCAGGCTCTTGGCCTCTGGCTTTATCAAGGAAGTACTTCATCCGGATTGGGTGTCTAATCCGGTTTTGGTGGAAAAGAAGAAAGATGAGCCTGCCATAGTGAAAGTATGGCGGATGTGTGTTGATTACACCAACTTGAACAAGGCATGTCCTAAAGATCCATTCCCGCTGCCTCGGATCGATCAAGTGATTGATTCCACAGCCGGATGTGAACTGTTATCTTTCGTAGATGCTTATTCTGGTTTCCACCAGATCCCTTTATATGAGCCAGATCAAATAAAGACATCCTTTATTACCCCGTACGGGGCTTATTGCTATCTCACTATGCCGTTTGGTTTAAGAAATGCCGGAGCAACTTACCAGAGGTGCATGCAAAAGTGTTTGCACGATCAGATAGATAGAAATGTGCAGGTATATGTCGATGATATCGTCATAAAAACCAAGGAGAGCAAGACTCTCATAGATAATCTCCGGGAAACCTTTGGGAACCTGAGGAGATTCCGGATGAAGTTGAATCCGGCTAAGTGCACCTTTGGTGTGCCGGCGGGCAAGTTGCTCGGTTTCCTTGTTTCCAGCCGGGGTATTGAGGTGAATCCCGGCAAGATTCGTGCCATAGAAAGGATGAAGCCGCCGACAAGCCGCCGGTATTGAGGTGAATCCCAGCTGTGAAACTGTAACCTCCCATTTGGTGGCCTGCTCCTTCAGGCTATCCAGTTCAGCGTGGGCGTTGGAGGCATCAGCCTCGGAGGTGACAAGCAGGGTCTAGGTTTTCTTCAGTAGGCCCTCCCTCTGTTCCTTTTCGTCCAGAAGCTCAGTGATCCGGCCCTTCAGCTGCTCTATCTCGGCCTTGTGAGCAGCATCTCGGTCGTCCAGTTGCTTGGCTGCGTCCACTGAGGACACACAGTCCTGGTGGCGTGCCTCCAGTGCAGCTTTCTCGTCTGAAAAGATTTGAAGTCAAAACAAGGATTTGAAGAAAGAAACCAGTGAAAAGATTAAAGGATTTGAAGTACAGAAGGATTAGTTGAAGATTAAGGGGATCCGGCATACCTGTCAGTTCCTTCACTCTCTTGGTAAGCTCGGTGACTTGTGCTTCGGCACCAGCTGCCAAATGTCAGACAAAGATTAGGTGTCGGCATATTAAGATATGCCGGCCAGAGGTCTATTGAGAAGGGGCAAGGTATGTCGGCTGAAATTACCTTTCTGGGACAGCTCCAGCTGAAGCTTGCTATGCTCGTCGGATAACTTCCGATGCTCGCATACCAAGTTATGATACAGGTCGGCCCGGGTGTTGTTCATGCGCTGCAAAAGTGCCCGGATTTAAAATATCAGCAGAGAAATTCGGCATGGAAATTAAGTTGAAAATTCTATCAAGTGATCATTCTACTGAAGACCCGGCACAGGTGCTGCGCACCTATCCCGGCCCTCGGTGACTAGGATTTGAAGCTCGAAATGAGCTTATATCTCGGTCGAGAGGATTTGAAAGATAATTGAGATGTGAAATTGCTAAAGACCCGGCACAGGTGCTGCGCACCTATCCCGGCCCTCGGTGACTAGGATTTGAAGCTCGAAACGAGCTTATATCTCGGTCGAGAGGATTTGAAAGATAATTGAGATGTGAAATTGCTAAAGACCCGGCACAGGTGCTGCGCACCTATCCCGGCCCTCGGTGACTAGGATTTGAAGCTCGGATCGAGCTCATATGTCGGCAGTTAATTCAAAAGAAGCTAGCTAAAAGACTATGAGAAAATCCCGGATGTCCGTATCCCGGACAGCCGACATTTTCGGGGACTGGGGATATGTGTATAGGTAGAAAGGACTTACGTTGGTGGCATCGGCCAATCGGTGAAGTCTCTGCTGGAGGCTGAGGAGCTCGCAGGCGATCGGTAGGGGCTTCGCGGCCAGGATATCTGCTGGGCTGCCAGTAGCCGCGGCTTCGGCCTTCTTCTTGCTGCTGGAGTCCGCGGTGTCCATGTTGCCGGCGTCGTTCCACTTGGTGCAATGCTCCGTGAGAGACCCGAGGCTTTGGTCACTCTTTGTCACCAGGGGGATGATGCCCTCAAGTTCTGGCGTGTCGAAGAAGTTGCGCCGGTAGCCAGGCCGGGCTGCTGCCCTGCCAAGATGCAGGGCCAGAGCAGAGCTGGTCCGAGGCGTTGCCTTAGGAGGAGCAGTGGCGGCGGATGGAGTGCCGGACTTGGTCGGCTGGATCTTCAATGTGCCGGACTTGGCCGGGGCAGAGGTCTTGGTCGGCGCCGTGGTCTTGGCCGGTGCAGGAGTCGTTTCAGCAGAAGGAGTTTTGGGCACGGGCTGTTCCGGTGCGGCCGGTGCATCTTGGCCAGCAGAGGCAGGATCCGGAATAGTCCGGACTTCCGGCACTAAAGGGCCTTTACCCTTGATGTCTGCTCCGGCGTCTTCAGTTGTGCCGGCGTCGCTGGTGGGCGCGCCGGAGTCTGGTGCTTCTTGGTGGGCTCCTGTGTCCATGTGGACATCAGGAGCCGGAGGTTCCTGTTGAGCCCCCGAGTCCATGTGGACGTCGGGGGCAGAGGTGTCTTGTTCCGGCGGAGGAACGTCCTTCGCCGGGGAGGAGGTCTTGTCGGGCGCAGGCGAGGATGCCGGCGCCGGGGAGGTCGTGTGACTGGCAGAGGGAATGTCAGAGGTAGCAGGGGCAGCGGGCTTGGTAACCTTCGGGTCGCCACTCAAGCCAGAAGCTTGTTCCGGCGCAAGAGGAGCTCTGAAAGAGAGAAAACACCAAGTCAGTAATACAAGCAAGAGATATGTCGGAGGAAATGCAAAGAAAAGGAAACTTACCCCGAGGCAACAGGCCTCTGTTTCTTCTGGATAGGCACGCCGACCTTCTGCCTCTTCGACTTCTGAGGTGTGTCGGACTGGGGCTTCACCCCTCGCTTCCGGCCGGCACGTCCGCCGGTGGAAGGAGGTCCCTGGTTCAGAGGGGCGGCGTCGATAACCATATCGTCCGGGATAGCTGAGGACGGCATTGGAAACTCGTAAGCAATAGGTGTTTCTGGAAAGGCGTACGCAAGTGGCATCGGGTCATAGTACAGCAGGATCTCCTCGTCAGAATCAATCTCACTCCGGTCTTGAGTATAATGCCGGGATGAAGAGCCCTTACCCATGGCAGCTGCAGCACGGGTGCTCCTGGGAAGCTTATCCCAATGATCCGGATCTTCAACATCCGCAACAGTGCGGTCCGCCGCGATCTTGATCCGGGAGTTCTCCATGGCTTGGAAGCTGAATTTCTGTATAAACAGCAAAGTCAAGTATTCAGACAAGGAAATATGCCGGTGGAAGAGGTATGTCGGATCAATATGATATGTGTCGGCAAACAGACATGTGTCGGCTTAAGTATCTATGTGCCGGACATGGACTTTATGTATCGGATAAGATGGTTTACCGTTGGGGCGGGCCTATCCCGGCTGTATGGTTCTAGCCCCCAGGCAAAAGTGGCCTGAGAGGACTTGCAGACATCCTTAATCCGGCGCAGAATGTCGGCCGGAGTCAGCTCGTGTGTGGAGTGCCGGTTGGGGTCCATTGGCCCGCTCATCTGGCAGATCTTGTGCGACCGGCGCTGCAGAGGGGAGACGCGCCGGCTTATATAGCAGGCCACCAGGTCTTGAGGAGTAAGACCGGCATCCAGGAGCTCGCCCTTAACCCGGTGAAGCGCATTCACCGGCATCACCGAGTTCTTCGGGTTGTAGGTCCAGTTCGTCATAGCCAAGGGTGGCTCGTCCACAAATGGCGGCAGGTTGAGCAGATCCTCGTCGGTGGTGTTCTTGACGTAGAAGAAGCTTTTCTGCCACTTCTTGCAAGATTCCAGGAGTTCCACCTTGGGGAAGTCCGAGCCCTTTCGGGACATGATGGTGGCCGCGCCGCAGAGGGTCATGGGGCGGTCCTTCTTTTCCTGGGCCGTCTCCGGCGGGTCGTCCTTGCTCCGGGGCGGCTCTTGGACGACTTGCTTCCGCAGTTGGAAGTACTTCGCCCAGCCTTGAGTAAGGGGCACTATGCCGGCATAGCCCTCGCAAAAAGCAGCGAAGGCGGAGAGGATCATCACGGCATTGGCCGGGATATGATGAGGTTGTAGGTCGTAGGTGTCGAGGAAGTCCCGGAAGAAGTCCGATGCCGGCAGGCCGAAGCCACGCTCGAAGTGGGCGATGAAGACGACGCGTTCGCCAGGTTCAGGTGCCGGCACAGTTTCTCCTGCTGGTAGCCGGCATGCTACGCCCTCCGGGACTCTCCTGGTGGAGGTGACCCAGGATATTTCGGCCGGAGTAACCTCCGACCCCTCCCAGCCGGAGCGTCCTTGGGCTCGGGCCGAGGTATCTTCCTCAGAGGCCGAGGTGCCCGTCATGCTTGAAGATGCCATCTTAGTGGCCGGGACAAGGCGTGAGAGCCGGAGTCCCGTGATGATATTCCTATCAAGGCCGGAGAAAAGAGGGAGGTTAGTCTCTCCGGCATACCACTCTCCCCAAGGTTAGCAGAAATCAAAGATCTACCGAGCCAGTTAAAACAGGAAACAAATAAGGGTAAAAATTCTAAGGAAGAACACCTGTGAGTGCTGTTAGCAATGCTAGTCGAATCCAGAGAGGAACTGCACTAGATCTGTGCGGATATGGCTACCAATGAGAAGCTATGAAGAAGCATCAAAGAGGAAGAACAGAGGGAGAGAGGAACTCACCGGAGTTTGGCCGACGGCGAAAGAACGACGACGGCGAGCGTACAGAAGAAGATCCAATCTCCCTGCAATGCTGCAGAGAGAAGAGGCGGCGGCGGCGGCGTCGTCAATGGTGATGCCGTGCGTCGTCGGGCGTCGGCGCCGGAGTAGAGCGGGTCGTCGGCGGCGCTCCTTCTCTGTCCCTCGGTCCGGCGGCGAAGCGCAAGGGGCAGGAGAGCAGAAGAGGAAGAAGGCACTGTGGCGGGGGTAAAAAGAGCAAGTTTACCCCCACCCCATATTTATACCGAAGAGGCAGGGTCGTGGGGATCGTGGGTAGTGTTCCACTCCCCCGACCGTTCCTGCAGAGAGTCACCACGTGGCGGCACAGAGTGGGGCGGCGGTTCCGGTAACCGTGCCATGACGCAATGATGGCAAGGAGTAAATGCACTGTGAACCGTCACATCGTGGGTGACCGTTCGAGGTGGCAGGACAGTTACAAGTTTCGATGCAAAGCTGTCAGGCATGGCTTCTCGAGGAAGACTCGTCTATATGTCGGATTAACTGCCCGATGTATATGTTCCGTCCGGAATACCCTCGGGACCGGCCGGAATAAGTTTTGGAACAGGAACAGAGGCCGGGATATAATCTGATCACCGGGACATAATGAAGAAAGGTATGCTGAACCTATCGAGGCTCCACAGCTATGACTGGGGAACCTCGGCAGCTTCGGGGACTAGTGTCGGGGGGATAACCCCCGGTAGGGTCAAGAGACTAGAAAGACACAAAGTCTATGGTTGACTTGTGCCGAGTTATCAAGAAAGGGCCTGGCCGGAATATGAGAGCATCGGCCAGGCCGGCATATGTGTGTATCCCGGCTAATACTTGGATATGCCGGTATAGCCGGAATACTGGTATATGTGTGCCGGCATATACTTAGATATGCCGGCCTAACCATTTGGTGTGTTGTGCAGGAGCAGGGGAGGCCGGATTACCCGACCCTCGTAGGTCGTTGGTCTGGCATATAAGTCCTGGGTATGGCCAACGGTCATATCCGGGATACTTAAGTCAACCAAGGTGTCACATCCCTACAATCAAGGAAGAAAACATCCAAGCATGGTAGCAGAGTAAGATGGCAGGGTGCACAGTGGAGGTTACCTACCCTCACTGTGCACAAGTACGAGCTTACCGCACAGAGGTAAGGCAACAGTTCAAGAGGTACAAGGTACAGGGATATGGCGTCCCATCGAGAGCAATCAGGGGTGAAGTCAAGGGTCTCTGCCATCGTCACCAGCTCCTGTTTGGAGTGTAGCCCGTGTCTTGTGGTCTTGTATGACCGTTGTAACCCTGGCCACCACTATATAAGGTGGCATAGGGAGCCCTGGTAAAGGGTTGGTCACTCTGTGTTCCTACACTTAGCAGTTCATCTTCCTTCTCTAGCAGAGAGCTTGGAAGCACCATTGTTGTGTACTACATCGACCCAAATATACAATCAGTAGAGCAGGAGTAGGGGTGTTATCTCCTTACGAGAGCCCCGAACCTGGGTAGATCTGTGTTCCTTTCTGTCGTGCTCTTTAGCCCGTTCCCCTCTCCCGAATCCTCCAGCATCTAGTTCGGCCCCCATTTAAGCCATCCTATGGCATATGTTGTTTCACCACGACGACACTTCCTCTAAGGCGAAGAAGCGCCTACAAACCTTCGACAGGTCCCTAACAACAGGCTAAAGATGGCAAAGCAAAAGATTAACCTCCGAGTCATGGTTCGGAGGGCAAGCCCAAGTGTAAACACTTAGACTCACCCTCGGGGGCTACTAATGGTCAAGCACACGAAACGCAAGTTGGGAATTTTCGGACTTACATGGTTGTTAGGACAGGAAGGACCACCAGACGAGGAGACAAGGACGAACTCGTGTTCCGTCATCTTCTTCTTGGAAGAGGTCGAAGGCTTTGTGAGAACGGCTTCGGGGGCAGCAACGTCGGCAGCCTTCTCCTGCGAATCTGCAGTTTGTTCGAGGGCGTCGTCGTGGGGTCGAACCTGGTATTGGTCTTGATCCCCCGGACAGGTCGACGTCTCCTCGATGGAAGATCTGAAGCAAGCATCGATGTCAAAACCAGACAGTTAATTCGAAACAAGACTGCTAGATGTACGAGTTCAGCAAGGAAAACTTACGACGCGTCGATCCCAAACTTCGGAAGGATCTTTTTCTCTGTTCGAGGAGGAGGACGGTGGCTCAAAGGCGAGGCGGGGATCGCACTGTTGCCGTCATCACCCGAAGTAAAATGGGTGTCATCGGGGTCTTCCGAGTCTTCGACAACATCCGCAATTCGTTGTCTCTTTGGGGCCCTCGGTGGCGACGGGGCAACGGAGGTCGATCCCTCCGGCACTTCGGCAAAAACACGCCCCGGATATTCGCCCATCTCGGGCTGGGGCGGATAGCATCGTGCTATGTTGATCACCTGCACATGGGAGGTAGACTACATTCGATACTGGTCGATTTGGCTATGAAATAAGAAAGGTATCTGATTAAGATCAAGATTGTACCTCGGTGCGGGGAAAGGCCTTGCTGAAGGCCACTGCGCCAAAGATTTTCAGCACGGGGTCCTTCTTCTTGATGTTCGTGACGGTGCGAACGCACTCGTCGATCTCGGCCTCGTGCAGCTCGTCTTGGGAGATGCGGGTCGAATCCCGACAGTCGCTGTAGTCCCACATGCAGTGGGCTCGAGCAGCGAGCGGCTGGATTCGACGCTCGATGAAGGTTCGGATGAGCTGAATTCCCGAAAGCTCCTTCTTCAGAGTAGCTCGGAGCTGCTGGATCTTCTCCATCAGCGGTTCCGTAATCTTCAACTCCTCGTCGGAAAGGTCGTGCCTCCAAGACACGCGAGGTCGAAGAACGCCGGTGGGCTGAAATTCCTCGAGTCCGAACTTTTCGGTGTCGGAGGATTTGTCCTTGGCGTTGTACCACTTTGTCCTCCACCCGGGATTGTTTTTGGGTGCTTGGAGGTTGAAGTATTCGACGTCTGGGCGCACCTGAACGCCGAAGCTGCCGGTTTGGTATGGCAGAGGGTGCCGAATGATGAAAATTTGGCGCCACAGTGCCCAGTGGGGTTCGATCCCCAGGAAACATTCGCAGAGCGTGATGAAACACGCAATGTGAAGGATGGAATTGGGATTCAGATCATGGAGTTGAATCCCGTAGGCAAAAAGAAGACCGCGGAGGAAAGGATGCGGGGGAAAAGACAAACCCCGCAGCAAGAAGGCGATGAAAATTACCCGGAATCCAGGAGGTGGCCGGGGAATGATCTCCGGGCTAGCGGCGAGCGACTCCGCCGGTGTGTTCTTCAGGAGGCCCATCTTCTCGGCCTGGGACAATTCCTTGTTCCCGACCTTGGTCTGAACCCAGCGGCCAACGACGGGGCCGTCGGCATCGGCTGTCTTAGCTTTCTTGGCGGCGGCGCCGGAGACGGCGCCGGCGGCGGTGGAGCTTCTCTTGCCCATGGTCTCAGGGCGCAGCGATGGTTGCGGAAATGGAGCTGAGGGAGTAAAGCTACAGAAGCAATGCGCGAGGAAGAAGACGGTGGCGGCGGAGTGGGACGGACTGTTTACCCTGCCACCGTTATTTATTCCACCTCTGGAAATCTGCGTCAGATCTCAGCCGTCCACGACGAAGTGGAAACGACCGAGCTGATCCAGCCATCCACGTGTCAGCACGCGGGCGCCGCAGCGTCTGTCGGGGGGATGACCCCCGATTGGGTCAAGAGACTAGAAAGGTACAAGGTTCATGGTTGACTTTATACCGGTTGACCAAGGAAGGGCCTGGCCGGAATATAGGAGCATCGGCCAGGCCGGCATATATGTATATCCCGGCTGATGTCTGGATATGCCGGATTAACCGGAATACTAACTGGGGAGTGCCGGCATATACTTAGATATGCCGGCCTATCTATTCTGTGTGTTGTGCAGGAGCAGGGGAGGCCGGATTACCTGGCCTTCATAGGTCGTTGGTCCGGCATATATGTCCAGGATATGGCCAACGGTCATATCCGGGATACTTAAGTCAACCAAGGTGTCACATCGCTACGATCAAGGAGGGAACATCCAAGCATGGTAGCAGGGTTTGGTGGCAGGGTGCACAGTGGAGGTTACCCACCCTCACTGTGCGCAAGTACAAGCTTACCTCAGATTGGTAAGGTCACAGTCCTGGAAGTACAAGGTACAGCAAGGGGAGTCCCATCGAGAGCAATCAGGGAGAAAGTCATGGGCGTCTGCCCTCGACAGCAAGTCCTGTTTGGAGTGTAGTTGGTGTCTCCTGGTCTCCTGTGACCGTTGTAACCCTGGCCACCACTATATAAGGTGGCACAGGGAGTCCTAGCAAAGGGTTGAAGGTTTGTTGGTCACTCTGTGTTCCTATACTTAGCAGTTCGTCTTCCTCCTCTAGCAGAGAGCTTGGAAGCACCATTGTTGTATACTCCATCGATCCTAATATAAACCTAGTAGAGCAGGAGTAGGGGTGTTATCTCCTTACGAGAGCCCCGAACCTGGGTAGATCTGTGTTCCTTTCTGTCGGGCTCTTTAGCTCGTTCCCCTCTCCCGAATCCTCCAGCATCTAAGTCGGCCCCCATTTAAGCCATCCTATGGCATATGTTGTTTCACCACGACGACATTTGGCGCCCACCGTGGGGCAGATCGATATGCTGGGCGGAGTGTTTATTCGGACGGGGTCTGTGATAGCAGTTTCGGGAGTGCGCGTGGTCTCTGGCCTCGTCCAAAGGCTAGGCTCGCTCAGCTTCGTCAGTGACAACGCTGGATGTCTCGGCGGCCGGCTGTTCCCCAGGGATGGCCGGATCATGTCTTTCGGTTCCCACGAGGTGTACGTGGGGACTGAGAGAGTTTGCAGGGAAAAGGTGCTGGTGGCGTCGGATCCTCCGTCACATCGGCTGGCTCACGCTGGGCGTAGCGCTCGCTCAGTAGAGTCGGCCGAGGTAATGATGGCCGGCACATCAGTGCCGCCGGCAGATGGTGCCGGCAAGGCCGCAGCAGCAGCAGCGGGAGATACTCCCCCGGAGCCGCCGAAGGCCAAGAGGTCGGCACGTCCTCCGTTGGAGCGTGTCGAGAACCTGGCCGGCACTTCCGCGGTGCCGGCAAAAGGTCAGGTGCTTCTTCCCGTCATCGAGCGACTTCTTGAGCCGGTGCGATCCTGCGATGATCCGGAGCAGACAAGGGAGGTCCTGGAAGGATCTCGTCAGGCCCTCGTCGACGAGGCCCTGGCCATGCATCAGGAGCGCGAACGGTTTAACCGGCAACTCCGTGAGTATGAGGCAGCCCATGGTTTTACTCCTGTGGTAACCCGGCCTAGCCGGATTGATGAGGTTAGAACTAGAGGTAGAGATCTTAATACTGAGCTAGGAAAAGATACTAGGGCTAAGAGTCACACTGCAACTAGTACTGTGCCTAAGGTAATTTATAGCTCTCCAGTGAAGAACCTTAGAGCAGCAGCAGAGGTAGCTAAGGACTTATCTAATTTGTCCGGTGAAGCACTGCATGAGCAGCAAGCCCGGCTTAACCATCTTTTGTCTGAAGCTACTAAGCAGCAGGAGGCCTTTAAGAAGGCAAACCCAGGTGCCGGGGCATCCCAGTACATTGCGTCGGTAGGAGGTGCCGGCGCAAGGTCGAAGGGCGAGGCTTCGTCCCCGCATCCAAGCGCCCGGCGTGCCGGAAGTGTGACCTCTGGCCGCCGGGACAAGCAGATCCAAGTGTATGATCCGGCAATTGCCGGAAAGCAGGCAATAGTTCAGAAGAGTGCCGGCCAAGCTGACAAATATGTCGCCGGCAAGAGTGCTAGTCAGAATGTGCCGGCTGGGCATGGGGCAGTGTCGGCCGGTGCTGGCCGGAGTAACAGTGCAGCCCGGCGTCAGCAGCAGGGCGCCGGAGGTACAACGCAGCAAAAAGGTGCAGGTCATCCGGGACATCGAGAGGATGATGGGAATTCCGCCCTGGTCAGGGCGGGATATCAGCAGCAGCATCAGCAAGGCCGGCATAGTGAGCAGCACCAGCCGGAGCAGCAGCAGGAAAAAGTGATCGCGGGCCCAATTGCGTCCCGGCTAGGACCTCGGTCCTTAGCAGCAAGTGATGCGCGCTTCAAGCTGGACAGGATTCACCAATCGGAGTTGGTGGAAAGGCAAGGAGCTCCGGGTCCTATGTGCTTTGGACCCCGGATCATGGGTGAGCCGGTACCTTACTATTTCCAGCTCGCGCGTGGCGCGAGGACATACAACGGCAGTACAAAGCCGGAAGATTGGTTGGAGGATTACTCCACCGCAGTGAACATTGCCGGAGGAAACCTCATATGGGCGGTACGATATGTACCGCAAATGCTAGAAGGACCAGCCAGGATATGGCTGAATAATCTGCCGGCCGGAAGTATCAACGGTTGGGTTGATTTCGAAGAGCAGTTTGTGTCAAACTTCACCAGTACATATAAGAGGCCGAATCGTCCTCAGCAGCTGGCTAACTGCCGGCAGGGAGTGAATGAGACCGATCGTGACTACCTGACCAGGTGGTGCACCTTGCGCAATTCCTGCGAAGGAGTTGTGGAGCAGCAAGCCATCATGTGGTTCGCTCATGGGTGCCGGCATGGCACCATATTGTGGCAAAAGCTGCAGAGGCAAATGCCGGCCACGTTGGCCGAAACAATCAAGATTGCCGATAGTTATGCATTGGGAGACCCCATGCAGCCCACCCTTGATTCACAAGGACAGGGGCAGACTCAGGGGAACACCATCAGCGCCGGGAGACCAGGGCAATACTATCGCTCTGATAACCGGAACAAAAGAAGAGATGAAAGGTCGGATTACCGGTATGGAGCGGCACAAGTAGCTGCTGTGGAGGAGGAGCAAGAGGGCGCCGGCAGTAGCCAGCGTCCGAGATATGAGGGCAATCAGCAGCCGCAGCAGCAAGCGCAGCCCTTTCAGAAGAAGAATGTCTGGATCAACAAGAATGCCGGCGGAGCCGCCGGACAGAAGAAGCAGTGGCCGAAGTATACAGTGGGTTTGGCCATGGACAAACCTTGTGTGTTTCACACATTCCAGCCGGGTAAGCCGGCGAATCATTTGACCAGAAACTGTTCATGGCTGGGTGACATATTAGCAGGTCGTGCAGGTCCCTGGGGACCGGCTAGACCATCTGTCCCGGCAGCTCCATCGCCGTTGACAGGTGCCAATACAATTGCAGTCCCGCCCAGGCCGGTTAATCCCGGGAATCAGGGCAATGCCGGAAATACCGGTGTAAATCAAGTGGATCAGAACCATAACCCGGAGTACTATGCCGGAGGCCCAGCAGCGGGCCGGAATGAGTACAAGGAGCATGATCAGAGCTACGTGGTCTTTGAGACCGAAAGAACAGACAAGCAGAGCTTGTACCGGCGGTGTCTGGAGGTAAATGCCGTTATGTCGGCAGTACCGAAGCTAATGTACTGGTCTGACCAGGCCATTGGCTGGGACAGGGCAGATCATCCCCGGATCATGCCAAACCCCGGCGGGTATGCTCTGGTGATGGATCCGACATTCGTCGGGCCGGCTAATAACGTGAGATTCAGCAAGGTCCTCATTGACAATGGTAACAGCATCAACATCATGTACCAAGATACGATGCAGAAGCTGGGCATCAAGGAGAATATGCTGGAACCAAGCAAGACAACATTCCACGGCATTGTGCCGGGACTTTCATGTGCGCCGATGGGCAAGATCCGGATGGATGTCATGTTTGGCAGCCGGGATAACTGCAGGGTGGAAAATCTCATGTTCGAGGTGGTTGATCTGGAAAGCCCCTACCATGCTTTGCTGGGTAGGCCGGCACTGGCAAAGTTCATGGCCTCTACGCATGTTGCGTATCTGAAGATGAAAATGCCGGGGCCCAAGGGAGTAATCACCATCATTGGTGATTACAAGCGCTCGATGGCATGTGCAACGGCCGGATCTAATCTGGCCGAGACTCTGATCATCGCAGAGGAAAAGAAGAGGCTCAAGCGAGCAGTGGAGATTGCTGAAACGGTCGTGGCCGGCAAATCTATGCCGGGCATGGCAAATCCCGGTGGCAGTGCTACTTTTCAAGCAGGCAAGGAGGTCAAAAAGGTGCCTCTGGATGAAGCTTTCCCGGAGCGCCATGCCCTCGTCGGGGCAAGTCTGGATCCCAAATAGGAAATCGAGCTCATCAGCTTCCTCCGTGAGAATCGGGATATCTTTGCATGGTCTACTTCAGACCTGCAAGGTGTGCCGAGGGAGCTGGCTGAGCACGCATTGCATGTGAGACCGGATGCTAAGCCGGTGAAGCAGCCACTCCGGCGGAATGCCGGCGATAGAAGGAAAGCCATATGGGAGGAAGTGGCCAGGCTCCTAGCCTCCGGCTTTATCAAGGAAGTACTGCATCCGGATTGGGTGTCTAATCCGGTTTTGGTGGAAAAGAAGAAAGATGAGCCCGCCATAGTGAAAGTATGGCGGATGTGTGTTGATTACACCAACTTGAACAAGGCATGCCCTAAAGATCCATTCCCGCTCCCTCGAATCGATCAAGTGATTGATTCCACAGCTGGATGTGAACTGTTATCATTTGTAGATGCCTATTCTGGTTTCCACCAGATACCTTTGTATGAGCCGGATCAAATAAAGACATCCTTTATTACCCCATACGGGGCTTATTGCTATCTCACTATGCCTTTCGGGTTAAGAAATGCCGGCGCAACTTACCAGAGATGTATGCAGAAGTGTTTGCATGATCAGATAGATAAGAATGTGCAGGTATATGTCGACGATGTCGTCATAAAGACCAAGGAGAGTGAAACTCTCATAGGTGATCTCCGGGAAACCTTTGCAAACTTAAGGAGATTCCGGATGAAGTTAAATCTGGCAAAGTGTACCTTCGGTGTGCCGGCGGGCAAGTTGCTCGGCTTCCTTGTTTCCAGCCGGGGTATTGAGGTAAATCCCGGCAAGATTCGTGCTATAGAAAGAATGAAGCCACCGACAGATTTGAAGGAAGTACAGAAGTTTGCAGGGTGCCTCGCATCCCTGAGCCGTTTCATAAGCCGGCTGGGCGAGAAAGCTTTGCCGTTATATCAGTTAATGAAGAAGTCCGACACATTTGTCTGGACAGTACAAGCAGATGCTGCTTTCAAGGAATTAAAACAGATGTTGTCAACAGCGCCGGTACTAGCATCTCCAATGCCCCGGGAGCCGATGTTGCTTTATATAGCGGCAACCAACAGGGTTGTCAGTGCAGTGGTAGTAGTGGAGCGAGAGGAGGGAGGCAAAACCGTGCAGCGGCCGGTATATTATCTGAGTGAAGTCCTCTCCACCTCAAAGCAAAACTACCCACACTATCAGAAGATGACTTATGGAGTCTATATGGCGGCCAAGAAGCTCAAGCATTACTTCCAAGAGCATCCAATCCGGGTAGTGGCCGAGGCCCCTATCTCGGAGATCATAAGTAACAAAGATGCCAGTGGCAGAATTGCCAAGTGGGCAATAGAGCTTTCACCATATACACCTCAGTATGACAAGAGAGATACAATCAAGTCCCAGGTGTTGGCTGATTTCTTTATTGACTGGGCCGAGATACAGTATGAGCCACCATTGCCAGATGCAAATTATTGGAGGATGCATTTCGATGGGTCCAAGACAATCCATGGCCTGGGTGCCAGCATAGTTCTCAGTTCACCAAAGAATGACCAATTGAGATATGTCCTGCAGATTCATTTTGCAGCATCAAATAATGTGGCGGAATATGAGGCACTTGTGCATGGCCTGAAGGTATCTAAGGACATAGGAATTCGCCGGATTATGTGTTTCGGTGATTCTGACTTAGTGATTCAGCAGTGTTCCGGAATATGGGATGCGCATGATGCTAACATGGGATCCTACCGTTTCCTGGTGCAGCAGTTAAGTGGTTACTTCGAAGGTTGTGAGTTCCGGCATGTTCTCCGGGCTCAGAACGATGCAGCCGATACATTGTCCAAGCTGGGGTCTTCCAGAGATTCAATCCCGCCCGGCATTTCTTTGGAGCATCTGAGGAAGCCGTCAATCAAGCCCTCGCCGGAGTCATCTTCCATTTATGTCCCGCCAGGACCGGAGGATGCGGTTCCAATGGAGGTAGATGCCGGAGCCAGATCAGATAACCCGGGGACTGTTACCTCAGTCCCGGGGACTGGTCCGACATATGCGGTGAGTGCGGTATTCCGGAGCAGAGCTAAGGGCAAGGGTAAAATTTACCAAGAGGTTGTGCCGGTATACCCGGGGACTGCTCTGGCATACCCGGGGACTGATCCCACAGTCCCGGGAACTTCGCAGCCCATGGAGATCGATTATGTCTCAGTCGAAATGATGGAGATAGATCAGGCAGTATTCACTGTCAGGGAAGTGCCCTCATGGGCACGACCAATCATGAATTTCCTGGTAGATGGCCAAGTGCCGGCGGATGAATATGAAGCCCGCCGGGTTACAAGGAGATCCAAAGGTTATACCATCATAAACAAGGAAATGTACAAAAGAAGTGTCACCGGAGTATTGCAGAGATGTGTCGAATCTGCGGAAGGTCTGGAGATGCTCCGGGAAATTCATCAGGGGGAGTGTGGCCACCACGCTTCGTCTAGAGCATTGGTGGCAAAGGTATTCCGGCATGGGTTTTATTGGCCGACGGCACTGCAAGAAGCAGAAAACTTGGTCCGGAAATGCAATGGATGTCAGAGATATGCCCACCAGATTCATCAGCCGGCATCAGCCTTGAAGACTATCCCGATAACCTGGCCCTTTGCTGTTTGGGGCCTAGATATGGTCGGGGCTTTTAAGCCGGCCAGAGGAAAGATGACCCATATCCTGGTCATGGTGGACAAGTTCACCAAATGGATTGAAGTGAAGCCCATAAGCAAGTGTGATGGTCACACAGCAGTGAAATTCTTAAAAGATATAATCTTGAGGTATGGTGTCCCTCATGGCATCATCACTGACAATGGGTCGAACTTTGCCCAAGGGCCATTTGCCAGATTTTGTGAGGAAGTGGGAATCCGGCTGGACATTGCGTCGGTTGCTCACCCTTGTACCAATGGCCAAGTAGAGAGGTCAAATGGGCTAGTGTTATCCGGCATAAAACCCCGGCTGATAGAGCCACTGGAGAAGACTCCGGGATGTTGGCTAGATGAATTGCCAGCAGTGCTTTGGAGTTTAAGGACAACTCCGAATAGGTCAACAGGCTACACACCATTTTTCCTGGTGTATGGAGCAGAAGCTGTGCTTCCAACAGATGTAATACATGATGCACCAAGAGTAGTGCTATATACTGAGGAAGAGGCTAAAGAAGCCAGGGAAAATGATGTGGATCTGCTAGAGGAAGCAAGAGATATAACTCTGTCGAGAACAGCAGTATATCAGCAGAACCTCAGACGCTATCATGCGCAGAAGGTAAATCCAAGGAGATTCCAAGAGGGAGATCTAGTACTCCGGCTAAGGCAAGGCACGGAAGGCCGGCATAAGTTAACTCCTCCATGGGAGGGGCCATTCATTGTGAGCCGAGCCCTACACAATGATGCCTATTATCTTATAGATGCGCAGGCCCCCAAGAAGGACAAGGTGGACAGGTCCGGAGAAGAAACCAAGAGACCATGGAACATAGCTCTACTCCGCCCCTTTTACTCCTGAGCAGCACAATGTATGTATTTCCATATTTTGCTTTGAGTGCCGGCGCTTTGTGCCGGCACAAGTCTAATGAATGAAATGTCGGCATCCCGAAGAGGTCGGGCTCTGCCTCCGAGGTATATCGTTGTTTATTTTCAGTTCTTGTTTATGTGCCGGCTGGCCTGTTTTGAATGCTTCCTATGTCGGCCTAGTAGTGTGTCGGCACCAAAGGCCGATCTTCGACTTAGCTGCTGTCCGAAACCCGGCTTCATGGCTAGCAAGAGTAGATGCCGGAGGTTGTCTACACATGGAAAACGGCTAAGGAGTATAGAGCAAGCGAACCGACATTTTTGTTAAAGCTAAAGTTAAAACTTGAAATGTCGGATGATTTGAAGTCTAAGTTTCAAAGTTAAAGTACTGTATGTTCAATGAAGCAACCTTGAGACTCATACGTCGAAAGCCAAATAAGGTAGACAAGTAGCCAAGGTTGTGAAGTTGAGGAAACAGGAAAACAAACTCGGTGACTTAGCCAAAGATGATCCGGCATTGATAACAAGCAAACCGAGATAAAACTTGTTCAGGTAGCAAACCAAAGGAAGTTAAACGTATATATTACAACTGCACCCGGCATTCCGGGGATCTGATAAAGCTTAAAGTTTTTGTGCTGCAAAGTCAAGGAGCAGGGGCAGAAGCAGGGCCGCCGGCTGGTGGAGCAGTAGTAGTAGAAGTGTCGGCTTCAGGAGTGCCGGACCCAGCAGATGGAATGGAGCCATCACCTCCGCCCGGGGCAGATCCCTGTTCCGGGGCGTCGGTGTCGGGCTCTTCGGCTTCCTCTTCATCTTGGCTGGAGTCGGAGCCCTCAGCAGCAGCAGATGCCCCGGCATAGTCCACATAGCTGTGGGCCAACTCCCGCCGACGCCGGATGTGATCCGGATCCGTGGTCCAGACATATCCTTCGCGCACAGTGCGCAAAGTCTCCAGATCAGCTTTTTCATACCAGTACAAGAAGTAGCTGAGAGCTTCGTCAGCTCCAACCCTCGCGCCGGAATCTCGCCATTCCCGGAGGCGAACCTTGGCAAGTTGCAGGTCATTGCCGAGATCAACAGGGTCAGTGGGCGTCCTTTGTCCCGGCCAGAGGGCAGAGAATGCCTCCTGGGCGCCATAAAAGAGTTCTTCGGTGTAGAGCGTCATGGCGTTCTTCCGGGATTGCAGAGCCAGCAGTTGCTCCGACATGTCCCAGTTGGCCGAGTCAACCGGAACACCCCGGTTCTCTCGATCCAACTGCAGAGCCCTCTCAACGTCTTCGACGGAAGCGGGGAACATGTCTGAGAAAAATAGATGATGTTAGCACAAGGAGAGTATGTCGGCATAAAGGGTATGTCGGAAGAGAGCAGGATATGTCGGGCAGGATAAGGAAAAAGGATTTGAAGCTTACTGGCGAGGTCAGCATTGAGCTGTGCGACTGTGACTTCCCATTTTGTCGCTTGCTCCTTTAAGCTGGACAGTTCGGCATGGGCAGTGGAGGCAACAGTCTCGGAAGCAACGAGCAAGTCCTGGGTCTTCTTCAGTTGGCCCTCCCTCTGTTCCTTCTCGTCCAGAAGCTCGGTGATCCGGCCCTTCAGCTGTTCTACCTCGGCCTTGTGAGCGACATCCCGGTCGTCCAGTTGCTTGGCCACATCCACTGAGGACATACAGTCCTGGTGGCGTGCTTCCAGTCCAGCTTTCTCATCTGAAAAGATTTGAAGTCAAAATAATGTGAAGATAAAAAACAATGGCAAGAGTCAAAGGATTTGAAGTACAACGGAAGAGATAAAAGATCTCTAGGAATTCGGCATACCTGTCAGCTCCTTGACCCTCTTAAGAAGCTCGGCGACTTGTTCTTCAGTGCCAGCTAAGGAATGTCGGCATAAGGTTATGTGTCGGCGGGAATAATATTGCAAAGAAAAAAGAGGAAAGGTGTCCGGCATATAGAGGTATGTCGGCGAAGTTTACCTCTCTGGGACAGCTCCAGCCGAAGCTTGCTATGCTCGTCGGATAACTTCCGATGCTCGCATACCAGGTCATGATACAAGTCGGCGTGTGTGTTGTTCATGCGCTGCAAAAGTGTCAGGATTCAAAAGGTTGCTAACAAAAGTCTAGCATATCAGTGCAAAGGATGATTGTACGAAGTGTTCATGATATTGAAGACCCGGCACAGGTGCTGCGCACCTATCCCGGCTCTCGGTGACTAGGATTTGAAGCTCGAATTGAGCTTATATCTCGGTCGAGAGGATTTGAAAAATAATTAAAAAGAGAAATAGGTAAAGACCCGGCACAGGTGCTGCGCACCTATCCCGGCTCTCGGTGACAAGGATTTGAAGCTCAGATCGAGCTCATATGTCGGCAGTTAATTCGAGAACAGCTAACTACAAGACTATTGGAAAATCCCGGGTGTCCCGTATCCCGGACAGCCGACATTTTCGGGGACTGGGGATATGTGTGTATGAAGAGAAGACTTACGTTGGTGGCATCGGCCAGTTGGTGAAGTCTCTGCTGGAGGCTGAGGAGCTCGCAGGCAATTGGAAGGGGCTTCGCGGCCAGGATGTCTGAGGGATTGCCAGTGGCCGAGGCTTCGGCCATCTTCTTGCTCCTGGAGTCCGCTGTGTCCATGTTGCCGGCATCATTCCACCTGGCATAGTGCTCCTTGAGAGACCCAAGGCTTTGGTCACTTTTTGTCACCAGGGGGATGATGCCCTCAAGTTCTGGCGTGTCGAAGAAGTTGCGCCAGTAGCCAGGCCGGGTTGCTGCCCTGCCAAGATGCAGGGCCAGGGCAGAGCTCGTCCGGGACGCCGCTTTAGAAGGAGCAGTGGCGGCGGCTGGTGTGCCGGACTTGGTCGGATGAAACTTGAGTGTGCCGGACTTGACCGGGGCAGAGGTCTTGTCCGGGATGAGGGTCTTGGCCGGAGTAGCGGTCTTGGATGGCGCTGGAGTCTTCTCAATAGAGGGAGTCTTGGGGGCAGGTTGTTCCGGCGCGGCCGGGGCAGCTTGGCCAGCAGAGGCAGGTTCCGGAATAGTCCGGACTTCCGGCACGGCTGGGCCTTTCCCTTTGTCATCTGTGCCGGCGCTCTTGTTGCTTGCGCCGGCTTCTTCAGTTGTGCCGGCGTCGCCGGTGGGCGCGCCGGAGTCTGGGGCTTCTTGGTGGGCTCCTGTGTCCATGTGGACATCAGAGGCCGATGGTTCCTGTTGAGCCCCCGAGTCCATGTGGACTTCGGGGGCAGAGAAATCTTGTTCCGGCGGAGGAACGTCCTTCGCCGGGGAGATGGTCCTGTCTGGCGCAGGCGAAGATGCCGGTGCCGGTGAGGTAGTATGGCTGGCAGATGGTATGTCGAAGGTAGCAGGGGCAGCCGGCTTGGTAACCTTTGGGCCGCCACTCGAGCTAGAAGCTTGTTCCGGCGCAAGAGGAGCTCTGAAAGAGAGAAAACACCAAGTCAATAACACAAGCAAGAGATATGTCGGAGGAAATACAAAGAAAAGAAACTTACCCCGCGGCAACAGGCCTCGGTTTCTTCGGGATCGGCACGCCAACCTTCTGCCTCTTCTGTTGCTGAGGTGTGTCGGGTTGGGGCTTCACGCCTCGCTTCCGGCCGGAACGTGCACCGGTGGAAGGAGGTCCCTGGTTCAGAGGGGCGGCGTCGACAACCATGTCGTCCGGGATAGCTGAGGACGGCATTGGAAAGGCGTAAGCAACAGGTGTTTCTGGAAAAGCATAAGCAAGAGGTGTCGGGCAGATAAACGTCTGGCAATCTTCATCGAGGTCAGGGTCACTCCAGTCTTGAGTGGAATGCCGGAATGAAGAGGCCTTACCTGCGGCAGCGGCAGCACGGGTGTTCCGGGGCAGCTTGTCCCAATGGTCCGGATCTTCAACATCCGCAACAGTGCGGTCTGCCGCGATCTTGATCCGGGAGTTCTCCATACCCTGGAAGCTGAACTTCTGCATATTTGCAAAGTAAATTGGTCAGAAGCAAGGAATATGCCGGTGCAAGAGGTATGTCGGATCAGGCATGATATATGTCGATAAATAGATATGTGTCGGCTTAAGTATCTATATGCCGGGTAAAAGAGTATTTGTTGGCCGAGGTGTTTACCGTTGGGGCGGGCCTATCCCGGCTATATGGTTCTAGCCCCCAGGCAAAGGTGGCCTGAGAGGACTTGCAGACGTCCTTGATCCGCCGCAGAATGTCGGTCGGAGTCAGCTCATGTGTGGAATGCCGGGTGGGGTCCATGGGCCCGCTCATCTGGCAGATCTTGTGCGACCGGCGCTGCAGAGGGGAGACGCGCCGGCTGATATAGCATGCCACCAGATCTTGAGGGGTAAGGCCGGCATCCCGGAGCTCGCCCTTAACCCGGTGGAGCGCGTTCACCGGCATCACCGAGTTCTTCGGGTTGTAAGTCCAATTCTTCATGGCCAAAGGTGGCTCGTCCACAAATGGCGGCAGGTTGAGCAGATCCTCGTCGGTGGTGTTCTTGACGTAGAAGAAGCTTTTCTGCCACTTCTTGCAAGACTCAAGGAGCTCCACCTTGGGGAAGTCCGAGCCCTTCCGGGACATGATGGTCGCCGCGCCGCATAGGGTCATGGGGCGGTCCTTCTTCTCCTGGGCTGTCTCCTGCGGCTCATCCTTGCTCTGGGGCGGCTCTTGGATGACTTGCTTCCGCAGTTGGAAGTACTTCGCCTAGCCTTGGGATAAGGGCTCTATGCCGGCATAGCCTTCGCAAAAAGCAGCGAAGGCGGAGAGGATCATCACGGCATTGGCCGGGATATGATGAGGTTGTAGATCGTAGGTGTCGAGGATGTCCCGGAAGAAGTCCGACACCGGCAGGCCGAAACCCCGCTCGAAGTGAGCGATGAAGACGACGCATTCGCCGGGTTCGGGTGCCGGCGCAGTCTCTCCCGCCGGTAGCCGGCATGCAACTCCCTCCGATATTCTCCTGGTGGAGGTGACCCAGGATATGTCGGCCGGAGTGACCTCCGACCCCTCCCAGCCGGAGCGTCCTTGGACCCGGGCCGAGTTATCTTCCTCCGAGGCCGAGGTACCCGTCATGCTTGAAGATGCCATCTTAATGGCCGGGACAAGGCGTGAGAGCTGGAGTCCCGTGATGTTAATCCTATCAAGGCCGGAGAAAAGAGGGAGGTTAGTCTCTCCGGCATACCGCCCTCACCAATGTTAGCAGAAATAGAAGATCTACCGAGGCAGTTAAAACTGGAGATAAACATGGGTATAATTCCTACGGAAGAACAGCGGTGAACTACAAAAGGGATATCACTGGAAATGCTAAGGAGACATCAAGCAGAGAAACTAGCGCAGATTCAAGCTAGCAGGGCTATCGTGCTATAGCTACAAAGAGGCAGGAGGGATGAAGAACAAGAACAGAGAAAGAGAAGCTCACCGAAGCTTGGCCGGCGGCGGTGGAACGACGGCGAGCGTGCAGAGGAAGATCGGATCTCTCGGCAATGTTGCAGAGAGGAGCGGCGGCGTCGTCGATGATGACGCCGGACGTCGGCAAGCGGAGGCGCCGGCGTGCAGGGGGGCGACGGCGGCGGCCTTCCTTCTCGGCTCCTTGGTCCGGCGGCGAAGCGCAAGGGGCAGAGGATCTGAGGAAGACGAAGACTGTGTGGGGGTAAAACGAGCAAGTTACCCCCACCCCGTATTTATACCGAGGAGGCCGGTCGTGGGGGTCGTGGGGAGTGTTCCACTACCACGACCGTTTCTGCGGTGAGTCGCCACGTGGTGGCACGGAGTGGGGCGGCGGTTCCTGTAACCGTGCCACTAGGCCATGATGATGGCAGGGAATAAATGCACTGTGAACCGTCACATCGTGTGTGACCGTTCGAGGTGGCAGGGCAGTTGCAAGTTTCGATGCAAACTGTCAGCCGTGGCTTCTCGAGGAAGACTCGTCTATATGTCGGAATAACAGCCCGGTGTATGTGTTCCGTCCGGAATACCCTCGGGACCGGCCGGAATATCTTTTGGAGAAGGAACAAGGGCCGGGATACGGGTGGATGTCCCGGCATATAATCTGATCGTCGGGTTATAACAAAAAACTGGGGTATGATAAAAAAAGGATATGTTGAACCTGTCAAGGTTCCACAGTTATGACTGGGGAACCTCGGCAGCTTCGGGGACTAGTGTCGGGGGGATGACCACCGATTGGGTCAAGAGACTAGAAAGGTACAAGGTTCATGGTTGACTTTATACCGGTTGACCAAGGAAGGGCCTGGCCGGAATATAGGAGCATCGGCCAGGCCGGCATATATGTATATCCCGGCTGATGTCTGGATATGCCGGATTAACCGGAATACTAACTGGGGAGTGCCGGCATATACTTAGATATGCCGGCCTATCTATTCTGTGTGTTGTGCAGGAGCAGGGGAGGCCGGATTACCCGGCCTTCATAGGTCGTTGGTCCGGCATATATGTCCAGGATATGGCCAACGGTCATATCCGGGATACTTAAGTCAACCAAGGTGTCACATCGCTACGATCAAGGAGGGAACATCCAAGCATGGTAGCAGGGTTTGGTGGCAGGGTGCACAGTGGAGGTTACCCACCCTCACTGTGCGCAAGTACAAGCTTACCTCAGATTGGTAAGGTCACAGTCCTGGAAGTACAAGGTACAGCAAGGGGAGTCCCATCGAGAGCAATCAGGGAGAAAGTCATGGGCGTCTGCCCTCGACAGCAAGTCCTGTTTGGAGTGTAGTTGGTGTCTCCTGGTCTCCTGTGACCGTTGTAACCCTGGCCACCACTATATAAGGTGGCACAGGGAGTCCTAGCAAAGGGTTGAAGGTTTGTTGGTCACTCTGTGTTCCTATACTTAGCAGTTCGTCTTCCTCCTCTAGCAGAGAGCTTGGAAGCATCATTGTTGTATACTCCATCGATCCTAATATAAACCTAGTAGAGCAGGAGTAGGGGTGTTATCTCCTTACGAGAGCCCCGAACCTGGGTAGATCTGTGTTCCTTTCTGTCGGGCTCTTTAGCTCGTTCCCCTCTCCCGAATCCTCCAGCATCTAAGTCGGCCCCCATTTAAGCCATCCTATGGCATATGTTGTTTCACCACGACGACAGCGACCACTATGCATGGTAATCAAGGAAACAGCGCCGGTTATTTCTCACCCACGCGCGGGACGTGCGGTCAAATGCTGTCAACGGCCGGGACGTGCGGCCGGTGGGCCCACCATACGTCTAGTCTTGGCAGGGTCAGGCCATTCCTGCAGAGGATGATGTGACAACTCGACGAAGCGTATCGTAAGCAATGACGTGATCCTTTGGGTAGGTTGCTTCTTTTCGACTCAAAGGGCAACGACTGATAAGAATTCTTTCGAGTCTCAAAGGTATGTGCCCCTTGCACTCGGATGACTTCTTGATTGGGTTTCTTTCGAGGTTTCTGTGCTTCTCTCTTTCGTGTTACCCAAACATACGCAGAGTTTTTCGACGACTCTGTCCTTTGCTGAACGTTTCGAATGGGGTTCTTCGAGCAAGGGATGTTTGCTCCTTCGAGGGACATTCCTGATCAAAATTGTTTCGAATTGCTCTTTCGGGCCAACAGCGCTTTCGAGACATTCGAGGCAGGGCTTCAGTCTCTCGAATTGTCCTTTCGGGCCAGCAGCGCCTTCGAGATATTCGAGGCAGGGCTTCGGTCCCTCGAATTGTCCTTTCGGGCCAGCAGCGCCTTCGAGATATTCGAGGCAGGGCTTCGGTCCCTCGAATTGTCCTTTCGGGCCAGCAGCGCCTTCGAGATATTCGAGGTAGGGCTTCGGTCCCTCGAAATTGTATTTTCGAGCCAGCAGCGCCTCCAAGATATTCGAGGCAGGACTTCGGTCCCTCGAATTGTTTCTTTCGGGCCAGCAGCGCCTTCAAGCTATTCGAGGCTGGGTTTCGATCCTTCGAGTTGCCTTATTCGGCCCAGTAATGTTTTCGAAGAATTCGAGCTCGAAGCTGCGGACCTTTGAATCATCCTTTTCAAACCTTTCTTTCGAGCTATCAACGCTCCTCAATCAACATGCCCGAATCTTGGTGGCAATATGCCAGTTCGGATGCCGTATGTCAAATACGAAGGTAAGTCCACGGTTTGCAACACCTGATGGCCCGGTATTCGTATCAAACGTGCTCTGCCGGAAATTTTCCATACCTGCGGTATGAAGTTTGCACCGATGGACGCATCGGGTGCCTCGCAAATGAACTGGGCTCCGACCTGGTAAGTCCAACGCGGCTCGGGTCGGGGTAGCGCCAGCCCACGCGGGTTCGAGTCGGGGGACTCGAATCTGAGTAAGCTAACCGAATGTCTTTGCGGCTAGGCAATTAACTGAGACCCGGCGTGAGTCTCAGGCCGGTTATGCGCATCCCTCTACAAACCCGACTTAAGCACACTCGGGACTCTAAAGAAGAGTAGCTCGAAAATTTTGTACCAAACAAGCATACTACTCGAATACCCCTTACACATTTGCGGTTTTATAGGCCAAGTGCTCATATCGGGTGCGGTTAGGAAGACTTTCGGGAGGAGTCCCTGCAATAGTCTTCGGCTATTCCAGGCACTCGGGGGCTACTGACGAAGGAATGACAAACGGGCCCCCGATATTCGCCTACCTAGTTTTCGGTCTAGGAAGGGTATCTCTCGAAAGGCTCTTGAGGCCCATCAAGACAACGGTCTAGCGTGGCCCAGGAGCTTAACGTGGCGTGCAAGCAAGGATCCGAAGATTTGGAGATAGATTAGGTTTTCGTTTCCGTGGTCGATCCGATCTGTACTTGGCCTGAGGGACAATCCTGAGACCTAGCCTTCGCATATAAAAGGCTGGGAGGGAGATCTCGAGACCTTAGACACTTTTCCACCCACCTCACGCCGGAGCGCTCAATAACCTAGAGCTTTCTGTTTAGGCTAGATCTAATCTACGCCGCCATTGTACCACCATCATCGCCACCTCTTCATCAATACAAAGTCAGACAAGCAAGACGTAGGCCTTTTACCTTTCGAGGGGGCTAAACCTGGGTAAAACCTGTGTTCCTTTGCTTTCGTCTGATCGCCGTCGAGTTCGCTAGGTCCCCAATGCGCTTCCCAGATCAAAAGCCCTTCGACATGGGCATTGCCGGGGATAAACCTCGTCAAGCTTCAACAATAAAATCATCGTCAAGCTCAATATAAGCATCATCAAAATTATCACTAGGACATTCCCTAGACTCAGGTGAACTAACAGGTGTAACAGTGGTGTTTCCCATCTTAGCTCTAACAATTGTAGCATCTAAAAAGGAACCTAGTGAACCACTCTCATCAAGCACAGTAGAAGCATCATCTAAATTATCAGTGGCATTTTTAAGCTTAGCAGAAGTAGTAGCAGTAGCGTGTGTGTGTGGTGTTGTAAGCAGCTTACTCATAACAGATGGTGAATCAAGAGCAACAGAAGTGTTCAAAGTCGTACCTCTTCTTGTAGTGGATGGCAATATAGGAACTTTTCTATCACGAGGTTTACCCATGATGAAAGGATTGCAGCAAACAATATGAATTCCAAGTGAACTTACAAATAAAGCTATGCTCCCTGGCAACAGCGCCAGAAAATAGTCTTGATGACCCACAAGTATAGGGGATCGCAACAGTCTTTGAGGGAAGTAAAACCCAAATTTATTGATTCGACACAAGGGGAGCCAAAGAATATTTATAAGCCTTAACAGATGAGTTGTTAATTCAGCTGCACCTAGAAACAGACTTGCTTGCAGCAGTTTATCAGTAGAAATAGTTTTATAGTGGTGATAGTAGTGAAACAGTAACAGCAGTAGTAAAATAAAAGCGGTAATAGTAGCAATAGTAAACAGTAGGATAAAATACTGTAGGCATAGGGATGGATGTACGGGCGTTGCATGGATAAGATAATTCATGAAATCAGTAAGACATGGGCAATTGCAGATAAATAATGATAAGCATCCTAGTACTAACAATCATAGGCATGTGTTCCGTATATAGTCGTACGTGCTCGCAATGAGAAACTTGCACGACATCTTTTGTCCTACCAGCCTGTTGCAGCAGGGCCTCAAGGGAAACTACTAGTAATTAAGGTACTCCTCTTAATAAAGTACCGGAGCAAAGCATTAACACTCGATGAACACATGTGATCCTCACATCATAGCCATCCCCTCCAGTTATCCCAATTTCTGTCACTTTGGGGCCTCGGGTTCCGGACAACAATATGTGTAAACAACTTGTAGGTAAGACCATAAATAACAAGTATCATCATATAACAATAACAAGTTCAGATCTGAAATCATGGCACTCGGGCCCAAAGTGACAAGCATTAAGCATAACAAGTTGCAACAATGTCATAAGCACTAATAAAAGATACTAGGCACTATGCCCTAACAATCTCATAGCAAATTACATGAATGATCTCATCCAATCCCTACCATCCCCTTCGCCTACAGTGGGAATTACTCACACATGGATGGGGGAGTCATGGATGGTTGATGGAGAGACGTCGGTGATGATGGTGATGAAGATCTCCTCCAAATCCCCGTCCCAGTAGGGTGCCAGAACGGTGTTTCTAGTTCCAAATCGCGGTTTCTGATGGCGGCGGCGTAGCGGAAGTCTATCTGGGGAAAACGCTGAACCCCTGTTGTTTTCAGGTTAGAGGGTATATGTAGGTGGAAGGAGGGGTTGAGGCGACGGCCGAGGCGGCCTCACCACAGGTGGGCGCGGCCAGGGCTGGGCCGTGCCCCCTGGTGGTGAGCCCAGGCTGCAGCCCCCCTTCGTCTCTCCTTCTGGCTCTGTGGGTCTTCTGGCAAAATAGAATTTTTGCAGTATTTTCTGGGATTTTTCCTGAAAGTCGGATTTCTGCACAAAAATGAGACACCAGAGCAATTCTGCTGAAAACAACGTTAGTCCGTGTTAGTTGTATTCAAAACACACAAACTAGAGGAGAAACAATAGCAAAAGTGTTTGGGAAAGTAGATACGTTTTGGACGTATCAATGGTGAGACCTCGTTAAAAATGCTTAAGGATGTTATTTTTCCTAGGTTTGGTGTGCCTAGATATCTTATGACTGATGGAGGTTCTCATTTTATTCATGGCAGTTTTAGAAAAAACTCTTGCTAGATATGACGTTAATCATAGAATTGCTTCTGCTTATCATCCCCAAACTAGTGGACATGTAGAGCTTTCAAATAGAGAGATCAAGTCTATCTTGCAGAAGACTGTCAATAGATCTAGGAAAAACTGGGCTAGCAAGTTAAATGATGCTTTATGGCTTATAGAACTGCTTATAAGAACCCCATGGGCATGTCTCCTTACAAAATGGTTTACGAAAAAGCGTGTCACTTGCCCTTAGAATTAGAACACAAAGCTTTTTGGGCAGTGAAAGAGCTTAATAGGGATTTTAAACTTGCCGGTAAGAAAAGGTTGTTAGATTTGAGTTCTTTAGATGAGTGGAGAAACGAAGCTTATGAGAATGCCAGACTTTTCAAAGAGAAAGTCAAGCAATGGCATGATAAGAGAATTCTTAAGAGAGAGTTTCATGTTGGTGAGAAAGTTCTTTTGTATAGGTCTCGTCTCAGATTTTTTGCAGGAAAATTACTCTCAAAATGGGAAGGACCATACGTTATTGAAGAGGTGTACCGCTCTGGTGCAATAAAGATTGCTTCGTTAAAAGATGACACTACACAAGTGGTGAATGGGCAAAGACTCAAACATTATATTGCTATAGATTCCTATAATGAAGATGTTGATGTTATACAAACGGTTTCTCTGGAAGAATTCATCCAGGACAATATGCAGGAACCTGCAGAGTTTGTTTTTGAATAGGTAACAGTTCTAGTCAGAAAAGATTTGCGTTAAACTTTTTCAGTTATATTTTTATTGTTTTTGTTTAATATGAAAAATCACGAGATGAAAATGGGAAGGAGAAGGAGTCTGGTGTGTCCTCACACATAGGGGGCGTGGGCCCACTCCAGGCCGCGCCCCCCCCTATTGTGTGAGCACCCAGAGCTCGTTTTTGTCCCGGTTTCCTCCTGTGACTTGGTTTCGATGTTTAATTTTCGCCTATATAACCCCCCGGATTGCCCGAGGTTTGTATATCGTTTTCTCGTCGTGTTTTCATTTCGAGCTGTTTCTGTTAGGAGTTGTTCTCAGTTCTAGGTAGATCATGGCTCCTTCAAGCGATGACAAGGGCAAGAGGCCTAGGGAAGAAGACCACCAAGACCCCAAGCTGAAGGAAGAACAGGAGGCTGGAGGATCAAGGGCGAGAAACCCTACTTTTGTGGGATCAATGAACGTTGGACGTGCCTTTTCTCATAATATGCAGGGACCAACACTACCAGTCTTGGATCTAAATTTCATGCCTATAATAAAAGAGGGCATGCTGGTCACTGACGAGCTTTGTGCCCAATACCGAGTTCTAGAGAGGGAGATACAGATACTTCAAGAAGAGAATCTCAGGCTTCGCAGGATGCTGGAACTTTTACTTGGTCCAAGGGTGATCTTACCACCACTGCCAAAGGAGTAATTCTTTATTGGTATTGGCATCCCCTTGGCTTGTTCCAAGCTTGGGGGAGTGCCGCGGTATCACATCATTATCTTTTACTCATTTACTTTTCAAGTAGAGTCATATCATGAATAGAGAAGTTATCTTATAGAATAGTTTGCAGTGTGGAAGTATCCTCCTTAGTTGGTTATCTATGTATCCCTTGGTTTGAGTTGCGGTAATGAAATATTAATGAGAAGTTTTATCGTTTACTTTCTGCACACTTTATTTTAGTTTTCAATCTTTCTTATAGGATTAGTCTTGTTGATTAGTATTGGTATCACTTTGGGAGCATGAGTAAATTTAGTTGGTTTTGGCAAACTTAGCTTGGTCAGTAGCAACATTACCTTGAGTTTTGAGTAGAAAAAGAAGAAAGAAGTGCTTGTAGTTACATCACTTCAGTTTTCCTTTATGTTTTTCTTATAAGCAATAGTATTCTCAAAGTTAAAATCGTTGTACTTTCAAGGAAGTTTGCATGATTGTTCCTATTATATGTATGTTTGTTTGTTTCATGCAACTCTTATGCTTGCTACCCAGCCTTGCTAGCCAAAAACCTGTACTGAGAGGGAATACTTCTCGTGCATCCAACTCCCAAAATCCAAGTTACTTCCAAAGAGTCCACTATAAATTCCTATGCATGGTATTTCAAGCCATTCCAAGTAAATTTTCATGTGCTACCTTTCAAAAACCTTCAAATACTTCTCATTTTGTGCCACTGTTTTTAGCTCATGAGGACGTAGTGGATGGGTTTGTTATCTTCCATACTAAATTAAGTACCCCTCGACTAGGCAGCTTCATCTGCTCGTCATTAATTTTGCAAGGGAGCTGGTCAGACCATTGTAATCTCAAAAAGAAATGAAAAAGGCACTCCTCCATGGTATGTGAAAGTTGGTTGGCACCCGATGGAATCGGTTAGCCATGGTTTGAGAAAGGAAAAGGTGGGGAGGAGTGCCAAGCTATAAAAGAGCACAATTGTGCCAACTAATCAAACATCTCAGAACCGCTCTCACTTGTTTAGTATGGAAGATATCAAGAACTCCGTTGCTAGTCGTTGACAAAAGCAACCACCTCTCAAAATAACTTTTACCTCTGTTTTACAAATGAAAAGCTCTAGCACATGTTTAATCCCTGCTTCCCTCTGCGAAGGGCCTCTCTTTTACTTTTATGTTGAGTCAACCTATTTCCTTCTATCTCAAGCAAGCATTTGAGTTGTTATGTTTCACTCATCCATATGTTGATCCGTTTAATCATGTTTACTAACTTCTTTTGTTTAGTACAATGCTTTTATCTGAAGGAATATATCTTTGAAAGCTTTCTATGATTGCAAAAGTTTGTTTCATTGAGCATATGGTTTTTGCTATATTAGCTCTGTTATAAAAGGCTCCGTTCAAAAGCAAGTATAGTTTATTCATTGTTCTCTGACCAAGAACTAAGGTTCGCCATCACCAATTATAGTTTACCTTGTGCATCTTTATTTGTGATTCCCTATTACCTATTACAAGTCTATATCATATAACAGAAAGTTGCTGTCTATTATAATTTGTGCCTTGGTGAATGTGATGCTTCTTGTCCGTATTTTGATTATCGACACTTCACTCCATAAACCTGTGGTCATGTTTACCGAGTTTAGTTTTCGCTTGGGGACAAGCGAGGTCTAAGCTTGGGGGGGTTGATACATCCATTTTGCATCACTATTTTGTATCATAATTTACTGTTATTCATTGATATATTTCACATTTAGAGATGATACTTATATTGTTTTCTCTATTTTTACATGTTTGATGATCATTGGAGGATTTGCTGCCGGAGTCAGGATTCTGCTGGAAAAAGGACTGTCAAGACACCATATTTCGGAAGATCATGAAATTCCAGAAAAATACCAGAAAATTATATTTTACCAGAAGACTGAAGAAGCCAGAAGGAGGAGTCGAGAGGAGCCACAAGGCAGGCTCACACACAGGGGGCGCGGCCTGACCCCTGGCCGCGCCGGCCTGTTGTGTGGCCGCCCTGGCCCACTTCTGCCATCGCCCCTTCGCGTATTTCATCGTCCCTGAAAACCTAAGTCAAGGGGGGCTCAGAGATAGACACCGCCGCCTCTGCGGGGCGAAAAACACCAAAGAGAGAAAAGCTCTCCGGCAGGCAGAAATCTGCCGGGGAAATTCCTTCCCGGAGAGGGGAGATCATCGCCATCGTCATCATCATCGTGCTGGACTTCATCGGGATCATCATCACCATCATCCTCATCACCAGCACCTTCATCTCCACCATCACACCTCCATCCCGCTGTAACATCTTGAGTTGAATCTTGTCAAATTCTTGGGGGAAACTTTCCCGGTGTTGATTACTTTTGTGGTTGATGCTATTGAGTGGAACCGTTGAATTGAGGTTTATGTTCAGATTGTTATTTACCATTATTTCACCTCTAATCATGATCCATATGATGTCTCGTGAGTAGTTCGTTTAGTTCTTGAGGACATGGGAGAAGTCAAGTTGTTAGTAGTGGAATTATGTTGAGTAATATTTAATGGTTTGATATTTATTTGTTGTGGTGATATTTCACTAGTGGTGTCATGTGAACGTCGACTACATGATACTTCACCATTTATGAGCCTAGTGAGATGCATTGTGTATTTGGCTACCAATTGTGAGGTTGCTGGAGTGACAGAAACCTAAACCTCCGTTGGGAAACCATTGCACCAGGGAGCGTAGGATCTTAGAGTTTAAGGCTGTGGTTAGATTTATCTTAATTACTTTCTTGTATTTGCGGAGGCTTGCAAGGGGTATAATCACAATGTGTATTTATCCTAGTAAGGGTAGTGCGCTAGCACAGGTTCACCCCCATAACACTTATCAAACCAATAAAGATTATTTAGCGGCATGAAGAGAAAGCACTTGACAGAAACTCCTATGTGTCCTCGAGAACGTTTGGTCATCATAAGTTACACAACCGGCTTGTCCTTTGCTCTAGAAAGGATTGGGCCACTTGCAGCAATTATTATTACTGTCTTTTATTTACTCACACTTTATTTATTTGCATTACCAAATACCCCTGAAAACCCGTTTGCTAGTATTTATAGTGAATCCTTGATCAAAACCACTTGTCAACACCTTCTGCTCCTCGTTGCATTCGACACTCTTATTTATCGAAAGTACTACGATACAGCCCCTATACTTGTGGGTCATCACTTACTTGTCGGCCGCGCCCGGGACCGGGACGACACTGCTCGCACGTGCCGTCGTGGGGAGGCCAGGGTGTCGTTCTTCTCCGGCGCCGCGTCGGAGTTCGTCGAGCTCTTCGTCTACATCGGTGCATCCAGGTGAAAGACCTGTTGCGCTGTTCGAGAAGACCAACATATGATGCATCAACTTCGTTGATGAGATTGATGTTGTTGGGAGGCAGTGTGGCGTCGGGATGGATCAGATCGTGCATCAACCAGCGAATAATTAAAGTTCAGGTTTAGCAAGCTGACTTATTCAATGGATAGAGCAAGCTATCATCGAGAGGCAGCGTGGCTATGTTTCTCAATCTGCTTCACTGAAGAAGGCTCAGCCTGAATAATCAATTTCAGCTATGGTAAATTGACTTATTTCGTGTTTGGCAATCTGACTTTCACAATGGATAGAGTAAACAATGCACCGTAGCATCCTGGTAGTGTAGTGAGCACCACTATGTGCCGTTCTTGAAGAGATATGCAAACAGAGGTAGATAGAAAAATATCTAGATTGTTTATATCAGTCATGTGATTTAACCTGTAGCAACGAACCAGATTAATAATATTATTTAGTGAATATTTAAAGAGTACTTCAAATAATAAAAATAGTTAAATATTGCAACAAAAGGTCAAAACAAGGTTAAAGTTAAATCAGTTCGATTAGAAAAAATATTTAAAAAAATATATTTTTTCTCCCGTTGCAACGCACGGGCATGTTTCCTAGTTAAGCTTGAAGAAGAACGCCAAAGAATGGCTACAACACCACACTCACCCAAGACAAGGCCAAATGGCTTACAACACTCTCAAACAACAATGACAACAAGCCAATCTTGCCCAACCTCCGGCCAAGAATGACGAGGAGGCCGAACAATAAGCTCCAAGACCGCGTCACAGCCGAAGCCAAACAAAACCGTAGCAAGATCACCTCCAAAGTTGCCCAGAACAACGTACCACTACTCATAAGAGGCAAGGAGATGGCAGGGTCGGCAAAACTTCGGAAGGCGTCGACTAGGGAGTATTGGCGATGACGTACATTGCACCCTAGAAGCCCACACCTTAGTAGTAGCCAACACAAGCGACTACCGCCCAGCCTCGCCGGTCTCACCGGCAAGGCCACTATCTCCAAAAGCCATAACCTCTCGCAGCCTAGGCAATGCCTCCATGAAGGGAACGACACAGCTGCGCTGCCACTGCCTGGTACGGCAAGCTAGACCTAGGGTTTCCCCTAGCACCAAGAGGAAGGATGGCCAGGCCCATGACCACGCCTCCAAGAAGGAAGCGGCACACGCAGGCCTCACCGAGCGAGATACATGTCGCAAGATTGAACCACCACCGCAGAAAATAACTTGTTGCCGGCGCAGGAGAACGTTGACCACCATCGGCCGACCACCACCACGACGACCACGCCAGATCAAAGACTGAGATGGTCAAATCTGGGCGGAGAAGATCGCAGCTGCCACCGGAGCAACGGCCTGCCCCAGAGAAGGACCACCACGACGGCCAGCAACCTATAATAAGTGTCGCTAATTTAGTACTCCCTTTGATTACAAATAAATATCGGAGGCTTAGTACAAACTTTGTACTAAGTTACTATAAAATCATCGACAGTTATTTTTGATCGGAAGGAGTACAAAGTTGTATTAAATAAGTGACACTACGTATTGTGGATAAGATCAATGAGTACTTTATTGGTGATAGCCCCATGATACGATTAGTGTGGCATGCCTGATTGACATCCTCACCCACACACACATCACGATTGGTGCACAACATGATGACATGACGAACCATATTTTGAATGTTTATCTATTTTTTTTGGTTTTCTTTGATGTTTTACTAATTCTTACATTTCAAAAACCGTAAATTAATCAGGTTTTCTTAGCTGTCTATATATTTGCAAAGATGTGACATTTCTAACAAATGTGTCTAGTTCGGTTCATGTGAAATATACGCTTCCTTGTTTTGTTGTTCTGTAACTAAATATTATACTATGTGATAGATCCATTAAAGGATTGGGTCAATCCACCACCTTCCACTGACCAAGTTGAAACCATTCTTCGTCCCCTGTACCTTATATGATTTTCGATTTTGTTACATCAATTCAAAGGTAAATTTAAGATCAAAAACTATTGCGTAGGTTAAGAAATAGGGATTTCTATTTTCGTGCCCTCAGGTCGTTAGTTGTACTCAGTTTTCCCCAGCTCGTTAGTTTTTCCTCAGTTTTCCCCTCGCTCTAGTTTGAAACCCCTCGCAGACGCTCGGACGGGAGGGTTGCGGTCTGGTCAGAGGCCTTGACTGTTAGCGGTGACGGCTAGGGAGCCGCGGTGGTTGTGAATTGACCGATGCTTTTGAATGGTGCTGACGGGTAGGGTCAGGAGACACGTCGGAGCAGCCATTGATCTATTGCTGACGTGTGGGCCATTTTATTTCCTGATTGTATACGCGGTGCTACCAATGACAAATGGGGCCGCTCTATAGGGCTGCCACAGCCAATGACCAGTGGGGTCGTGTAATTTTCAGGAAAAGACATATATTGCCGCTCTGTGGGGCTGCCGCAGCCAATGACCAGTGGGGTCATCAATTTATTTAGATAAAATCATATATTGCCGCTCTGTGGGGCCTCTGCAGCCAATGACCGCTGGGGTCGTCTATTTATTTAGAGAAAATCATATAGAGCCGCTCTGTGGGGCCGCCTCAGCCAATGACCGCTGGGGTCGCCCTTAGTGAAAAGGCATATATCCCTGTTTTTATTTAGAGAGAAGCAACAAGTTCGCTAATTAATTTTTCTTAAGCTAGACCCAGCAGGTGACTATTTTCGCAGCTTAATCTAAAGTGAATCTTGTGCTAAACATGGCTGGAACCTAGTGTTGTGCATCTCATTAGTCATCGGAGAACCGCTGGCAGCTCGTTCCCCACCCTCGGACGGAGCAGCCATCGCCGGCGCCTCGTCGCGCTGCCGGCTCTGTTCCCCGGCAGTGTCGGACGGACTGCGGCGCTGCACGTCAACCACGGCTCCAGGACTTGTTTCGTTCGCACGCATTGTACCCACCGCAGGAAAGTCCGCTGCAAGCAGATCCGCTGCCCACGACGACCGGGATTTGCTCCGCCGCAAGCAGATCCGCTGCCCACGACGACCTCCGCTTCCGCCTCCCCCGCCCCCTAATCGATTCGGTTCCCGTAATTTATTTGGAGTTTGCAGGTGCGAAATAGTCATCAATGTCTGGTCATAGCGGGTACACCGGCGAGGGTGGGGATTCGATCATGTCGTGGCCACGTTCTACTTCTCCTACCTCGTCGGAAGTGCAGGTATCTAGCTTCTGCTCTGTACTACCGTTGAATTTGAAGTGCCGCCATGGCCTGTTGGAGTGATTTCAGTTGTTCTTTTTTCCATTATTGTTACAGTTCGCCAGGCAAGCCAATGATCCATGGTACATTGCATACCAAGATGAATCAACCCAGTGGTGTAGCCAGAGGATGGATTTGGAGGAGAAGGTGGCCAATTTAGGTGATGAATTGGCCCGTAAAAACCTGATGATATTCAAGCTGAAGCGTAATGTGAAGGAAGAAAAGAAGAATTCAGAGCTTATTCGCAAGGAGAAGTTGATACTTGAGACAGATCTTGCCGTATTTGATCAAGTGGTAGAAAATCTAGAACATGAACTTCAAGTGATGGGAGAGGCAAAAAGTAGATTCATCTGGGCAGTTTTATTAGGTGTCATCCCTGTCCTAGCAGTTATGTGGTTGTGGTAGATGATTTAGATAGTATAGAATTGTTATTCAGTAGATGGCTCTAACCACTGTATTTTGGTGTGGCTCTAACCACTGTATTTTGTCGTACAATTTCCTAGTTGTGCTAAGTAATGCGCGCGATAATTTTCATGCATGAACATCTTATAAAAGTGAAGGGATCCCAAAAGTGAAAGCATGTACCAGCCTCTCGGATCAAATACATATCAATCTTCCCAATCAAGTTGGGATAGAATTCAAATCATACATTCAGATGTACATGGACACATCGAGAAAGTGGAGAAGCTTTTTTTGACACGGAGGTAGTAGTTTGAACAATTTTATCCCAAATTGAAATTGAAAAATACAAATTTATCATAATTTATCCCAATTTGCGACGTCGAACACGGCTGAGGGGGATGGATCTGCGCCATCCTCAGGTAGATCCAGCCCCCTCAACTCGGACATGGAGGAGGGCTGGATCTGCGCCGTCGCAGCGATGTTGTGGATGATGGCTTCAATCGTCTTGTCATCGATGACCACAGTCGACACGGCCGCCGTCTTGGTGTCCATCAGCAACAGATCTGAGGAGGGCAACGGAAGTGAGACATCGGTAGGCTCCGACATTGAAGGCTGGATCTGCGCCATCGCAGCGATGTTGTAGGTCGCAGCGATGTTGTAGGCGATGGCTTCAAGATGATCGCTGAGCACTGTGGACACGGCCGCCGTCTTGGTGTCCATCAGCAACAGATCTAACGAGGGTAACGGAAGTGAGACATCTGCAGGCTCCGACATTGAAGGCTAGATCTGCGCCGTCGCAGCGATGTTGTAGGTCCCAGCGATGTTGTAGGCGATGGCTTCAAGACGATCGCTGAGCACTGTCGACACGGCCACCGTCTTGGTGTTCTTCATCATCAACAGATCTGAGAAGATAAACAAAAGTGAGACAGAGAGAGACATTTCAACTATTTCTGAGGGTTAGATCCTCACCGGCACTCTTAGATCCACGCCGCCGCACGGTTAGATCCGCGCCGCCGCACGCACGGTTAGATCCGCGCCGGCACTCTTAGATCCACGCCGGCACTCTTAGATCCACGCCGCCGCACGGTTAGATCCGCGCCGCCGCACGCACGGTTAGATCCACGCCGCCGCACGCACGGTTAGATCCGCGCCGCCGCACGCACGCACGCACGCACGCTGCAGATCCGCGCCGCCGCGACCGCCAGAGTAAGAGAGGAAGATGCGACTGGAATATGCGACTGCCAGGGTTGGTAGGTATGTGCTCTGCAGATCCGCGCCGCCGCGACCGCCAGGGTTGACAGGTCGTCCGATCATAAATGATCCAATGGTGCAAGCGTGCGTTGAGCTATCAACCAACCAAGATTCATGTGAAATACATCTCGACCAATCAGAGATCAGCCAGTGAGTACAAGGGAGGAAA
>QXEO01001371.1:0-57798 GCA_007115705.1 Dactylis glomerata | reverse complement strand
AAAAGAACATATGCTCATATTGTATGAATATATGCGAAGATTGAAGACGCTAGGCGTCTCGATCACCCAAAAGTTTGGGAAACTAATATTATACTTGCATTTGTCCTTAAGAGCTATAGTAGTTTCATCGTGAAAGATGTCATGATAGGATGAATGAAAAATGTATTGGCTAAACTGTTTTTGCTATACCAAAATATTGCTAAAGAATTGAATCCGGAAGAATACCAATTATACGATGATGGTGATCCACCTCAATTTGCAAAGTCCAAGGCCATTAGTATTTGACTGACATCCTTTGGACTATGTGTCAAATGGTTGACGCCACTATTGATGTTGATAGATTCTTCTAAATAAAGAGGAAATGCTAAATAGGATCTGCAAAAGTATTTGGTAGAAAAGGAAAAGACTGGAAATGTCCAGCACAGGTATATAAATGATATACATGTTATAGATGTATTATTTGCTAGTACATAATGTAATTCTTGGGTATTGGATACTAGATTGTTGGTATGAAATGTCATACAAAGCAACAATACAAGAACTACGATGGCCTAAGTAACTAGCAAAAGAATGTGGTAACAATGCGCTTCAAGAAACAAATAAATGTGTTATTGTGTTTTTCGTCGGCATAAAACCTAGCCTTCTAGATTTGTTAAGAACTTAATAATTGCTATTTTATTCTGGTATTATGAGAGCAATGGTTGTTCAAATTATTACCGTCTTCCATAATCGATGGATAGATTATTATTATCTTGTTGGTGAAATAGACATTTATAACACTGATGCTAAAGGTCGCAAGACAAAACGAATTTCACTTATATATGACACCGCCGTTTAAGTCATATTGGAAACAAAACATGAAAGAAATTCTATATTGATAGATTTTCGAGTCATTTGATTTTGAATTGATTGACGCTTGTGAGACTTTTCCTAAAGATGATTAAACTCCGTTCATGGGCCATGGACAGAACAAGCGACTGACTAAATGGAGATCATACATGTTGATGTATGTAGTCCATGGTGTGAAGTCGATCATGGTGTATTTTCTATTTGATCAATGACTCAAATGGATGTATGGTATATCTACTCGATAAGATAGAAGTATGTAACAATTGAAATTGTTCAATTTATGAAGTGGAAATTATTGTAACAAGAAAAATTCAAGTTTTTATGATTGGATCATAAAGAAGAATATTTGAGTTACATGTTTAGCAAGCATCTAAGAGTTAGAGGAATTGTTCCACAAACTTGCATCGTGATAAACACCATAAGAGTATGGAGTTTTCGATGGATGTAATCAAACCTTGTTTGACATGGTTAGATCAATGATGAAATAAAACTACCAATATAATTTGTGGATTATGCTTTAGAGACTACCGCTTTTCACTGAATAGAGCACCATCATAATCCGCTGAAATGACACCGTACAAGTTATAGTTGTCTTTTCTTAAATTTTGGTATGCATGACATAAGTAAAATGTTTACAACCAAAATTAGATTAGTAAGTCTTTGTAGGTTATCCCAAAGAATGTCGATGGGTGTTTCTTCTGCCATAAACCCAATTAAAAGTGCTTGTCACTGAAAGAAGTGAACTTCTTATGAAGGAGTTTTTCGCGAAAGATTTAAGTGGGAGGAAGATAGAACTTGATGAGGTTATTGAATCCGAGCAAGATGATCAGAGTAGCGCAGCACCAGAAAATGTTCTGGAAGAGGCAACTGCATTCATAGCTCACGCGTCTACAATATGTTGTAGTCACGACATCGAAGTTCCTATTTAACCAAGTTGGTCGTAATCAAATAGCAAGATTTGAGGATGAGATATTATTAGATAATAGTAACCAACAATACACAAAGAAGCGGTGATGGGCCCTGACTTCATCATATGAATTATTCTAGCAACAATTACATATTGAGATATGATAGTTGAATAAACAAAACAACGTTCCTCTACCTGAATGCACACCAAGGACGTGTACCTGACATGACCCAATGGGTTTTGTTGATTCAAAGGTTGCTAGATATGTATGCAAACTTCTATGGTAGAAGTAAGCATAGCAAAGTTGGAATCTTCAATGATGAAAATGTTAAAGTGTTAATTTCATCAAGATATTTGAAGATGCTTGTATTACAAGAAAGTAAGTGGGAGCGCTCAGACATATTTCTAATACTTTATGTGGACGACATATCATTTATTGGAAATAATGTGTTTTTCTTGATATTGTTAAGTTTTCATTAAAATTAGTCTTTGATGAAAGACTTAGGTAAAACCAGAATATTAAGCATCAATGTCTATGCAGATAGATTGAGGCACTAATATAGTTTTGCCAGAGTACATAGATGAAATATTGAATTTGTTCAATATGGAAACAATAAGAACGGTTCTTGTTGCATGGAAGAGGTTGGAGCAAGAATCAATTGTTTTGACACTTGATGAGTGAAACCGCAAGAATGATTTTATCAATCTTGTATACCATGATATGTAGATCCAGATATGTCCCATGCTCTAAAAGATTACGAGCAATCATATGATGATCGTTGGACAATAGTAAGAATATTCTTATGTACTTTTGAAGAACTAAGAATATATTCTGTATGCAAAAGTGACAAATGTTTCATTGCAATGTGTTACATTGGCTTTGTCACATATACAGGTAAAATTTTATCTCAATTTTAAGCTATTTGTTTTGAGTTAGAGGGTGGCACAATAAGATGGAAGAAAGTTCCATGATGACTTGGATGAGTTCCAATGTTAACATTGTGGCGGACACTGCAACGAGGCCTAAGTATATAATCGCTTTAGAAGCGGCATAAAAGATGCAAAGTAGATAGTGATAATCCAACTTATTTGTGGCACTGTCGTCTAGGTCATATTGGCATAAAACGCATGAAGAAACTCCATTCTGATGGACTTTTGGAGTCTCTTGATTTTGAATCATTTGACACGTGCAAGCCATGCCTCATGGGCAAGATGATCAAAACCCCGTCCTCCGGAATAATGGAGCGAGCAACGGACTTATTGGGAATCATACATACCGATGTGTGCGGACCCATGAGTATTTCGACGTGCGGTGGATATCGCTATTTTCTCATTTTTCTGATGACTTAAGTAGATATGGGTATGTCTATTTAATGAAACATAAATCTGAAACGTTTGAAAAGTTCAAAGAATTTCAGAACAAAGTGGAAAACCATCGTAATAGGAAAATTAAATTTCCGCGATCCGATCATGGAGGTTTAGTTCCAAGTGTGCTAGTACTATGTAGTTCTATTGTATGACAATAGTGACAACATAGTTTTGGCAAAGAAACAAAGGTTTCATCAGAAGACCAAGTTTATACGATGCCATCTCATACAAGATGAGTAATGCGTGCTGACGCAAAAGGAATATGCAAATACAAACGGACCTGAAAGTGTCAGACCCGTAGATAAGGTTTACCACGTGCAACGCGTATGAATAACACCGGAATGCCATAGGTGTTAAAGGCGCAAGTATGACTAGATTATTGACTCTAGTGCAAGTGGGAGACTGGAGGAAATATGCCCTAGAGGCAATAATAATATTGTTATTATCATATTTCTTGTTCATGATAATGTTTATACTCCATGCTATAATTGTATTAAGCGGAAACATTAATACTTGTGTGGTTTATGAACAACACCGTGTCCCTAGTACGCCTCTACTAGACTAGCTCATTGATTAATGATGGTTAAGGTTTCCTAACCATAGACATGAGTTGTCGATTAATAATGAGGTCATGTCATTAGGAGAATGATGTGATGGACAGACCCAAGTAAAGCACAGCAATTAGATCGTGTCATTGTGTTCATCTTTGCGAAGCTTTTCCTATGTCAAGTATTGTATTCCTTAGACCATGAGATAATGCAACTCCCTGGTATCGGAAGAAAGCTTTGAGGTCATCAAACGTCATCCTATGAAAGGGTGATCATAAAGGTGTCTCTCAGGTGATCGGAAAGTACTTGTTGGGTTGCATGTATCGAGAAGGAATTTGTCCCTCCCAAGTCGGAGAGATATACTTCGGGCCCACTCGGTAATCGATATCAACATCGCTTGCAAGCACGTGGTTAAGGAGTTAATCACAAAGTGATATCGGATTACAGAACGAGTAAAGTACTTGCTGTGAACGAGATTGAACTAGGTATGGCGATACCGACGATCGAATCTCGGGCAAGTAAAATATCGCGAGACGAAGGGAATATATATACGAGATTAATTGAATCCTGGCATCGTGGTTCATCCGATATGATCATCGATGAATATGTGGGAGTCAATATGGGTTTCTAGATCCCGCTATTGATTATTGATAGAAGATCATGTCTGCATATTCTCGAACCTGTAGGGTCACACACTTAACGTGCATCGACGCTAGGATAGAATGGATAATTGGTTATTGAGTTTTTCGTTCGGAGTCTCGGATGAGATCCCGGACATCACAAGAGGTTCCGGAATGGTCCGGAGAATAAGATTCATATAATGGAAAGCAGTTTTTTGGGTTTTGGAAAAGTTCTGGACTTTTTCGGTAGAGTACCGGAATGTTCTAGAAAGTTCCGGAGGGCTCCATGGTGGGGCCCACATGCCCCAAAGGGTCCACATGGACCAAAGGGTGATGCCTACATGGGCCTGGTCGTCCATGAACACTTGTCCTATGAGGCCAAGGGCAAAACCCTAGGGTTTTCTTATGGGCCAAGGCAAAGGAAACTTAGGGGGCAAGTTTTCTCCCTGGGGCCACCGGCTTGACTTGGAGGCCAAGGCAAAGGAAACTTAGGGGGCAAGTTTTCTCCCTGGGGCCACCGGCTTGACTTGGCGGCCAAGGCAAAGGAAACTTAGGGGGCAAGTTTTCTCCCTGGGGCCACCGGCTTTCTTATGGGCCAAGGCAAAGGAAACTTAGGGGGCAAGTTTTCTCCCTGGGGCCACCGGCTTGACTTGGAGGCTAAGGCAGCCCCCTTGGCCGCCCCCTTGACCTATTTAAAGGGGAGGGGAGGGCTGGGGCGTGCTTACCTAAAACCCTAGCCACCGGCCCAACTGCTGCCCTCCAATCTCTCTCTCTCGCGACTGCACATAGGCGAAGCCCTGCTGCAGAAACTCTCCACCATAAGCACCACGCCGTCGTGCTGCAGATCCAATCTATCTCTCCACTATACTTGCTGGACCAAGGAAGGAGGAGACGTCATTGCACCGTACGTGTGCATCTCTCGGAGGCGCCGCCACTTGCGGCGTAGGATCGGATCGGATCAGATCGCGGGGAGGAGACGGCTAGTACGACTACATCATCCACGTTCTGTTGAATGTTTCCGCTGTGCGATTTCTTCAAGGGTATGAAGATCTCATCTACCTCTCTCGTTGATTACATCTCCTAGATTAGATCTTGGCTTTCTTGTTCGCTTCCGTAGGAAATTTTTTGATTTACCGTGCTGCGAAACCCTTCATTATTGTGGTATCCACCTCTGAAAAGTTTCATTTGAATCGACTTGGCACATGCTCAAGCATGCATATGACTAAACAAAAAGTCAATTAAGCCTTGATGATCTAAATTGCCTCAGAGTTTTTGTATCATTTTTATGCCTATATTAATTTTGTTTTGTCGCAAGCATGATTATGATAGTTATTGCTCTCTCGATTGTCGCTTCCCAGTCTTTTTCTAGCCTTCACTTGTACTGAGTATGAGCTCTACTCGTGCATCCAATTACCAAAAACCAAGTTTTCCAAAGAGTCCACTATAAATTCCTATGCATGGTATTTGAAAGCCATTCCAAGTAAATTTTCATGTGCTACCTTTCAAAACTTTCAACTACTTCTCATTTTGTGCCACTATTTTTAGCTCATGGGGACGTAGTGGTCGGAATTGCTATCTTCCATATTAAATTAAGTACCCCTCGACTAGGCAGCTTCATCTGCTCGTCATTAATTTTGCAAGGGAGCTGGTCAGACCATTATAATCTAATTCTAAAAATAAAAAAGGCACTCCTCCATGGAATGTGAAAGTTGGTGGGCACCCGATGGAATCGGTTAGCCATGGTTTGAGAAAGGAAAAAGGTGGGGAGGAGTGCCAAAGCTTTATAAAAGAGCACCAATGTGCCAAAATTTCAAAGAACTCGGAACCGCTCTCACTTGTTTATTATGGAAGATAGCAAGTCCCCATTGCTAGTCGTTGACATAGAACAACCACCTCTCAAAATAAATTTTTATCTCTGTTTTACAAATGAAAAGCTCTAGCACATGTTAAATCCCTGCTTCCCTTTGCGAAGGGGCATTCGTTTACTTTTATGTTGAGTCACCATCTTCTAACTTTAAGCACTTCTTGAGAGCATAGCTGTTATTCTTAGTGTAATGTGCTTGTCCCAGAACACGGTTAATTGTGGTATAACTTTGATGCTTGTATCTTTGATATTTCTACTTCTAGTCTTCTCTTGAACTTCAGAGGTGCCTCAGCATTTATGTTTTGCTCCACAAATAAAGGCAAGCGGGATACCACTCTTTCATATCATTTATGCATATTACAATCTTGTTAGCTTCTTATGTACATGTTACTTGTTATTAGTGCATTGGCACTCTTTCATAGCTTGCTTGACTATGAGGTGACATTAGTTGCATATCTCTTATTATGAATTGCCTGAGTACTTGATCACATAGTTAGTATATATACATCACATGAGCAAATGTGTTCGTGAAAGTTTCTTTTATCGCTCTCAGTTGTTAACTGAATTGCTTGAGGACAAGCAAATAGCTAAGCTTGGGGGGAGTTGATACGTCCAAAACGTATCTACTTTCCCGAACACTTTTGCTATTGTTTCTCCTCTAATTTGTGTGTTTTGAATACAACTAACACGGACCGACGATGTTTTCAGCAGAATTGCTCTGGTGTCTCGTTTTTGTGCAGAAATCAACTTTCAGTAAAAATTCGGGAAAAATCATGAAAAATCCTATTTCACCAGAAGACCCACTGAGCCAGAAGACAGGAGGGAGAGGAGGCCTGAAGGCCCCTCACACACTGGTGGCGCGGCCCAGCCCTGGCCGCGCCACCCTGGCGTGAGGAGGCCCCAGCCATCCTCTCGGCCTCCCCTCTTGCCTACATATACCCTCTAACGACATAATATCGGGGAGACAGCGTTTTTCCCAGATAGACTTCCGCTGCGCCGCCGCCATCAGAAACCGCGATTCGGAACCAGAAACTCCGTTCTGGCACCCTGCCGGGACGGGGATTTGGAGGAGATCTTCATCACCATCATCACCGACGTCACTCCATCGACCATCCATGACTCCCCCATCTATGTGTGAGTAATTCCCCCGCTGTAGGTGAGGGGATAGTAGGGATTGGATGAGATTGTTCATGTAATTTGATATGAGATTGTTAGGGCATAGTGCCTAGTATCTTTATTTAGTGTGTATGACATTGTTGCAACTTGTTGTGCTTAATGCTTGTCACTTTGGGCCCGAGTGCCATGATTTCAGATCTGAACATGTTATTATTTCTATGATGATACTTGTTGTTTATGGTCTTACCTACAAGTTGTATACACATATTGTTGTCCGGAACCCGAGGCCCCAAAGTGACAGAAATTGGGATAACCGGAGGGGATGGCTATGATGTGAGGATCACATGTGTTCACCGAGTGCTAATGCTTTGCTCCGGTACTTTATTAAAAGGAGTACCTTAATTACCAGTAGTTTCCCTTGAGGCCCTGCTGCAACAGGCTGGTAGGACAAAAGATGTCGTGCAAGTTTTTCCTTGTGAGCACGTACGACTATTTACGGAACACATGCCTATGATTGTTTGTACTAGGATGCTTTATCATTATTTATCTGCAATGCCCATGTCTCATTGATTTCATGAATTATCTTATCCATGCAACGCCCGTAATCCATCCCTATGCCTACCGTATTTGTTTCTACTGTTTACTACTGTTACTATTACCGCTGCTATTTTACTACTGCTGTTACTGTTTCACTACTGTCACCACTATAAAACTGTTGCTACTGATAAACCATTGCGAGCAAGACTGTTTCCAGGTGCAGCTGAATTGACAACTCATCTGTTAAGGCTTACATATATTCTTTGGCTCCCCTTGTGTCGAATCAATAAATTTGGGTAATACTTCCCTCGAAGACTGTTGCGATCCCCTATACTTGTGGGTCATCAGAAATATTCTCGGAATCGGACGAAACGAAGCCCAAAGTTCCTATTTTTTACGATATGACACGGAGTCCAAAGCAGAGACGGAGGAGGGCCAGGAGGCAGCCACACCACCTGGTGGCGCCCCCCCTCTAGCCGCGCAGAGGGAAGCAGTGATTGCAAGTTTTATAAAGCTCCAAAAAATTATGATACTTACTAGCTTTGAGCTCTCATTGCCCCCATCATAGGCATCTTGAATGGTTAAGGTTAATGCGAGTACAATTATGAAGCATATGCTTAACAAATCATAAATTGAAAATCTCGTGTCCCGTGAAGTACGAATACCTAAACCTCATGCTACTCGACTTAGGTCCCAAGCAAGTTCTTGTCATTGTAAGCATACATGTATCATCGAGAACCGCCAACGGGGTACCTCTTGCCCGATGACATGGAACAAGCCCACATCAAAATGATAAGACAAACTGACAATAAACACCTCGGCATCTCTTTTATTTACTATTGGTATAGCTTTTTATTGTGAGATGCGTTGTCGAATGTCCACTATGAGCATGTTGTAAATTTCCACCATGAATGATGCATGGCTTAGATTAGCGGCCCAGGCGTTTCTCTAACACATACACAAACTCCATGAGCTCACAAGATCCCAACTTATTTCACTTCGTAAGTATCCATAAACAAAAGATCACGATATCAACTAAATCGAAGAAAGTGCAATGTTGAAAGCTTGCCCCATGACGACATGGCTGGGCTAATTTCCAACTTACAACTTGCAAGCATAGCATCAACATAAGAGAGCCACAATGTCAAAATTATTAAAAACGAGAAAAGTAAAGTGTATTGTCAGGTTCGTGAGAGCTTTACTAACTTATTTTTACATAACACCAAAAAGTTTAATTTGAAGGATAGATAAAAGCAAGTCAAATGTACTTGGAATAGCAAATTGCTAATAGTTATGTAAGGTGGACACATTGGAATAAACTTGGTTTTTGGGAGTTGGATGTACGAGTAGAGCTCATACTCAGTACAAAATGAAGGCTAGCAAAAGACTGGGAGCGACCAACTAAGAGAGCAATAACGACCATAATCATGCATAGCGACAAAACATCATTAACCGAAGCATAAAGTGGTATCACAAATCAAAAACCAAATGATCATAGAGGCTTATGGAAACTTTGTTAGAGTCAAACATGTTGTAAGCATGCGCCAAGTCAACCAAATAAAGCATCAAAGGAGAAAATCACAATAATATGCTCCCATATAATAAAAATAACACATGATTTTTTTTAAAGGCTCATTAAGCAATCTCAGTCATTTGAGACAAGTCATGCTACAGCAAAAACTACTAAGCATACTATCAAAACAACATCAAGCATGACATGCAAAAGTCTAAGTCGCAGTCTAAACAAACTCCCATTTGTACCACTATAGGCATGAAACTTTTTTCTCTTTTCCAACACCATTCAAACCTTTTTGAGACAACTCTTTTGATGAAAAGCAACATAGACCAGTGGTCTAAATACACCTTGATGCAAAGATATAACAAGATCTCAACAAAAATCAAGGCAAAAAACGAAAGCTAAACGCGGTTCTAGAAAAAGAGAACACTCGTTGAACGATAAGAGTGAAAACTAGAGTGTTCTTGGTAATGAAAAACGGAGTAAGTCTCTCTCCAAAACAAACATGATGTGATCCAACCATTTATTGCAGCAACCAAAACGAAAGAAAACTAAAAGCAAAAGTGAAGACGCTTTAAGAAAAACGCATAGAATATGAAGCAATAAAAATAGTGTGTTGAAAGGTGACCTAATTTTTGCCGATGAAGAAGGGGTGCCTCGGGGCATCCCCAAGATTTGACGCTTATAATTCTTGGATATTTCTTGGGATGACATGGGCATCCCCAATCTTGAGATTTTGTCCATACTTCATCTCATCTCATCACTCTCCTTTCCCTACACTTGAAAACTTCCTTCATACAAAACTTCACACAATTCTATTAGCAACATTAGTATAAGAATGATAATAAATCTACCCTTTTGGTTCAGTTTCAAACTCAAATATACCACCCATTAAAGCATAATCTACTGTAGCAACTTCCTCAAAAGTTCTGTAATCAAAAGAACTAAAAAAGAAAGCGATCGAGAGGCAAACACATATAGTGGCAGAATCTGTCAAAACAGAACAGCTGACAAAGATAGATTTTTTCGAGGAACTTCTGTTGCTCAAATCGAAAAGTGCAAAACTAATGAAAGTTTGAAAATAACCTGGGGAATGCAAACAAGAAATCGCAGATCAAAAAGATATTCTGAGAATTTTTACGAATTTTTACGGTGCAGCGCGGAAATCTGTTTTAGGACAGCAACTTCCCCAAATCTTACCTCCCTCAAATTAGAGGTTCTTCTTGGCACAAAAACGAAATAAAAATGATAAGGAGAGGTCATTACAGTAGTAATAACTTCCAAGACTCAAATAAAATAAAAAGTACTGAAAAGAAAAATATTGGGTTATCTCCCAAGAGTGCTTTTCTTTAACGCCTTTGAGCTAGGCGCAGTAGTTTGAGAAGATGCTCACATAAACGCCAGAAAGAACTTGAAGCAAGAGAGAGCACCAAAAAAGCAAATACGAAACAAATTTAAATCTAAACCAGTTCCTATGAAAAAGAGTCTTGTAAAGAGACAAGTCATGAAAGCACAAAGCAACAAGCATAGGAAGGCAAAATAAATGCAACTTCAAGAATTCCAACAAAAAGAGGGGAAACTCAATATTGTTGAGATCCATCAAACCATGTTTCCCTCTCTCATAATAACTTTTGGTAGCATCATGAATAGAATTAACAATATAACTATCACATAAAACATCCTTATCATGAGCCAGATGCATAAAATAATTAATACTCCCCACATGAACAATCGTAGTAGGAGCAAATTCACCAAAATAACTATTATCATCACCATAATCATCAAAAATAGGAGGCATATTGCAATTATACCTTGCTTTCTCCTCAATAGTAGGTGAACTGAAAATATCATACTCATCATTGTAATCATCATAAGCAATAGAATAGTTATCTTCCAAAATGCATTCACTTGTAAACATACCATCATGGGAAGGAACATGGATAGCACTAATGGTACAATAATTGTTAACCTCATAATTTTCAGAATCGGTACAAAAAAGATTTTCAATATCAAAAGTAGAGTGCTTTTCCCAATCATGATCACTAATATAGGTAATAGGCATAGGAACATCATCAAGTTCAGACTTATCAAAAACTATAATAGGAGCAACATGCTTAGGGGAAGATATCGTTTCCTTTCTCCTTTTACTCCTCTTCTTCTTCTTCTTCTTCTTCTTCTTCTCTTCTTTAGGAGGAAGAGGCTTGAAAGGAAGATTCTCCACATAATCTGGTTTATTGACAGAAATGATAGAAGAAACTTTGGAGGATTCCTCCTTTTTATTAATAAGAATGATACACACATCAGACCTGTCATATTTTGGTAAAGCATCCTCTTTTATAACATTTTGTATGTAAGTATTTGCGCAACAATCTTTAACACAATAAAGATGACAACCATGCAGGATGCTATTAATATCAAAAGCACTCATATCTACCAAAGAAGTCTTTCTAGATAACTCTTCACACCCCAAAAATAAAGTAAACTCATCAATGCTATTGGGAGTGATCTTGTCATCATAATACAAACTTGCGGTCCTTATTGGATTAGAAAGGTCATTATTATGGCCTGAGCATTGAAAATTAAAATGACCCACTTCATAGCAAAGTTCACAAATAAAAGGATAAAGGGCACAAACCTTTTCACCAAGCTCATCTAGAGCCTTGTCCCACATTCGGGTTTCTTCATTCCTGTGGTGGATACAATAATCCTCTTTGATGTGATTCTGTTCGCAAGGTCTAAGTGCTCCAAAAAAAATTAACATGCTTATAAGAAATAGTACTTTCAGAAGTTTGAGCATGTTTATTGCAATCATCAATAACAATATCACTTTCTATGCAAGTATCTTTAAAAGGTTTATGATACACGTCCCCATTTCCCTTAGGAACATTAATATGGGAAGCAAAGGCTCTAAAGCAATCAACCATAATTTGAGGATCAAGACCATATTTAGCACTAAGCTCTTGAAAATCAGCAGTTTTAGCGAAAGACTTAATGCAATCATACTCATAATTTATACCTGATCCTTTACCTTTGTCTCTATCCCAATCTTCAATATTGCTTTGAATTGTTTCAAGCAGATCCCACTCAGCATCAACATCCTTGCTTGTGAAGGATTACTCAAAACAGGCATCTAGATAGTCCTTGTAATGTCCTGAAAGCCTTGCATAAAAATTATTAATAATAATATTACGGGGAAGCTCATGAATAGGACATTTGAGCATTAGTGACTTCAATCTCCCCCACGCTTGGGCAATGCTTTCTCCATCATGAGGATAAAAATTATAAATATAATTCCTATCTTTATGAACCTCACTAGAAGGATAGAATTTAGAATAAAAGAGAGGTATAATTTCCTCCCAGCCAATAGATCGGCCATCCTTCAGCGTTTTATACCATTCCACAGCTCTGTCCTTTAGTGATAAAGAGAATAGCTTCCTCTTAACCCGACTTGTTGAAATACCTGCACACTTGAACAACTCGCATAATTCATGTATAAAGAGCAAATGATCACCAGGATGGACGGTCCCATCCCCTAAATAGCAGTTATTCATAGCATGTTCAACAATTTTCATAGGTATTTTAAAAGGACGAGGATCACAAACATCATTAGAATCATCACATATGGGAGATAAAATATCATCAGAGCAAATTTTCTCCACTAAAGCTGGTGAACTAAAAATACCATGCTTAACAAAACTAGATTCCCCAAGCTTAGACCTTTTCTATAGCATTAGCAATAACGGTGTTCAAAGAATTCATACAAATAACATTGCTATGCGCATAAAGCTCCAAAGGTTTTTCAAACACTTCATGTCCTAACTCAGGAAAAATACTATAAATCTCTTTGTTTTCCATTAAGCCTAACTAGTGAAAATAAAAACAAGAAACAAAAAGATATAATTGCAGAATCTAAAGGAAATAACTTTGAGCACTCACCAGCAACTAAAAGACTTAGTAGCCAAAGGATGTGAGTACCTTTTACCTTACCTCCCCGGCAACGGCGCCAGAAAAAAGTTTGATGTCTACGCACACATCTGTTCTTGTAGACAGTTTTGGGCCTCCAAGTGCAGAGGTTTGTAGAACAGTAGCAAGTTTCCCTTAAGTGGATCACCCAAGGTTTATCGAACTCAGGGAGGAGGAGGTCAAAGGTATCCCTCTCAAGCAACCCTGCAATCACGATACAAGAAGTCTCTTGTGTCCCCAACACACCCAATACACTTGTCAGATGTATGGGTGCACTAGTTTGGCGAAGAGATAGTAAAATACAAGTAATATGGATGATTATAAGTAGTAAATGCAATCTGAAATAAATATCGCTGCGAGCAAACATGTAACAAAACTGAATGTAAATGGTGTTTCAATGCTTGGAAACAAGGCCTAGGGATCATACTTTCACTAGTGGTCACTCTCAACAAAGATAACATAATTGAACCCATAAATACTAACTTCACTATGCCACTCTAAACTATTCTCCAATGGATAATGAACACTAATCATGCGTAGGGCTACGAAGCAGTCCTCAAAGTTCGCACTTCCCCATACTAGATTGCCCCATGCTGTCACCTTGAGTGCACTAGATGGTTCCAACAAATACCAACAATTCATAGAGACACTAGCCAAAAAGACACACACAATGCGTACACTATCACCTTCACATCATGATATAAGGTGTCTCCAGAGAGTACAATAATAAAGCACGGGAGTAGCATAATATATGAAGAATAGCATCTACCAATTTAACTAGATACAAAGCTCACGATCACATATAGATCACATCATGGGAGAGAGAGATGAACCACATAGCTACCGGTAGAACCCTTAGCCCCGGGGGAGAACTACTCCCTCCTCATCATGGGAAACAACAACGTTGGTGGAGATGGCAGTGAAGTCGATGGAGTCAGCGGTGGAGGCGACGGCGTCGATGGAGATGGCTCCGGGGGCACTTCCCCGTCCCGGCAGGGTGCCAGAACAGAGACTTCTGTCCCCCAAAATTCATCGGTGGCAGCGGCGGAGCTGTGGGACTTCTTCTGGAAAATTGCCAATCGATTTAGGATTTTCCATCGGGAGGCTTTATATAGGCGGAGAGGCGACGTCAAAGGGCGACCAGGGGGCCCACATCATAGGGTGGTGCGCCCCAGGGGTCACCCGCGCTGCCCCAGGGTGTGGCCGAACCCTGGCCCCCCTCCGGCTCTCGTTCGGTCTTATTCCTTCGTCTGGAAAAAATAGGAGTTTCGGCTTTTGTTTCGTCCTATTTTGAGAATATTTCCCGTGTAGCTTTTCTGAAACACAAAAACAACAAAAAACATGGAACTATCACTGTGACATCTCGTCAATAGGTTAGTTCCGGAAAACGCATAAAAACGCCACAAAGTATAACAAAACACAAAGCAAATGATGCATAAACAAGCATGAAGCATCAAAAATTATAGATACGTTTGAGACGTATCAGCGTCTTCTTGTGACAGAATGTGTCGTATGGTGTGGACGTGGCCATGTTATATTGGTGCTTGGGTGAACTTGGCTTTGTTTGTAAAGGTTTTCATCCGGTTTTCCAGTAATTAATTAGACATATTCTTCTTAATTAATAGAGTGGATTTTTTTTAATGCTTGAGCTACATGTAGCTTTCTTTTTTACAAAAAATAAAAAATGCTATTTTAAAGTTTCAAAAAATTATATTAAAAAGTTTAGATGTAGGCAATGTTGTCATCTGTCAATGTGCAAAGTTCCAGTTCTAAATAGCTTACATTCGAGGCTCCATAAAAATAACAAAATCTGATAGATTTTGAGGTTTGAAAAGTATACAACGTTCACAATTATATATCTCAGATTTTGTTATTTTCGCACAGCCCATATTATAAGGTATTTTGAGTTGAAATTTTGCATGTTTGTATATCTCAACATTGTTCATTTCTAAATTTAATTTCAGAATGTTTTAGAACTTTAAAATATTGTTTTTCAAAATTTTCAAAAAACAAGTTACATATAGCTCGAGCTACATTTGTTGTTTCCAACTTTTGCCTTGGTTTTAAAAAAAGTGAAAGGTGTGCGCATGTATATGCTCGTATTATCTAAACTTTGTCCTTTCCATTGGTCTACTCGATCGATCGCTTTCCTTGGTGTTCGATATAAATTAGTCGCGCTCTGATTTTTCTTCCCGGGCTTTCGGCCGGCCTTGAAACTTTGTCTTTCCTTTGCATTCCGCCCATTATGTCTTGAAACTGAAACTCGGAGCTCTCAAAGAGTAATGTATTCTCTCATTAACTTCACGTCGATAAGGAGGTCTGCAGCTTGCAAATCTGGATCCCGTGACCTCTTCGCGCTGGGGACATATCGCATGGGTAATGGGTTAACGACGGTGTACGCAAAGTCCATTCTCCATCTGGATTTGGACGTACGCGGGGCGCGCATCAGCGCATGTCACGACGGATGTCGCGCGGCGCGGGTACGGGAGGTCAACGATGTGTCCACTCAGCCACGACGACGACGACGCGTGTGTGCCCGCACCGCGGAAGGCATCGAACCTTTTTTTTCTGAGATCTGAAGGCATCGAACCTGGCCATGTGGATTGGGGAATTTTCGTATCATGCAGATGCACCGACTCAAAAAGTACAGTAGAGCACTCTCCCTCTACCTCCCGTAAACTGGCAGTATATGCATGCAAGGTAGAAAAAGAACTTGTTTTTCCTTGTCGGCGTCGTGGCAAAGTTCGGCGCTCAGTGGCGAAGCACGCATGTGATGTGTGTCCTATCGTACCGGCGTACGGGCGCGTACATCCTACGCCGCTACCGTGCCCCGCCGTGTGAACTGGTTTCGCCAGGCGGCTCACGGATCTAAATAAAACTACTTCTATCGTACTAAACCTAGATCCCGTATAGAAAAGCGTGCTCATCGAGTTTTTTCATGGACGCTGGGAAATTTTCGCCTGGTATCCTTCCGATATGCCAGGGGTTCCTAGGGAACTCGTCGAGCACACACTCAATGTGGATCTAAAAGCAAGTCCGGTCAAACAACCTCTACGGCAGTTCGATGAATCCAAAAGAAAAGCAATAGCAGTCGAACTACACAGACTAGAAAACGCAGGCTTCATCAGAGAGATCAAGGCATCAACGTGGGTGTTCAACCCATTAATTGTTCCAAATAAGAATACGGAGGTGAGACAGATGTGTGTCGACTACATGTCCCTCAACAAGCATTGTCCCAAGGATCTCTTTCCACTATCTCGCATAGATCAAATAATCGACGCCACAGCGGGGTGTGCAAGGCTTTCCTTCCTGGACGCATATTCAGGCTACAATCATATCAAACTAAAGAAAGAAGACGAAGAAAAAACAGCATTCATAACACCATACGGCGTCTTCTACTATCAAGTCATGCCTTTTGGCCTCAAGAACGCAGGAGCAACCTATCAAAGGATGATACAAAATTGTCTCGGAAGTCAAATAGGCCGGAACATCCAAGTCTACATCGACGACGTAGTTATCACCACAAGGAAAGAGGATGCTTTAATCAGTGACCTGAAAGAAACTTTTGACAACCTCGACAAGTACAAGCTAAAACTCAACCCGACAAAGTGTTCTTTTGGCGATTCCGCAGGACAGCTTCTGGGGTTCCTGGTATCGACAAGAGGAATGGAGGCAAACCCAGAGAAAATTCAGGCGATACTAACGATGGGAAAACCAGCTAAGCTCCACGAAGTACAGCAACTCACAGGACGCGTAGCAGCGCTTAGTCGATTTGTCGCACGGCTAGGAGAAAAGGCCCTCCCTTTCTACGCACTCATGAAGAAGTCAGATAAAAAATTCGAGCGGACAGAAGAGGCAGACGCAGCGTTTTCCCTGCTGAAAAAAGTACTTTCCACACCACCAGTGCTGGTCGCACCAAAGTAGAGAGAACCACTGCTACTATACATCGCCGCTACACATCAGGTGGTAAGCACGGTGTTAGTAGTCGAAAGAAGTGAGGAAGGGAAAGCGCATGGAGTTCAGCGACCAGTATACTTCCTCAGTGATGTATTATCACCATCTAAATAGCGTTATGATGGCTGGCGTGTAGTTGATGATGATTATGGCCAGGCAGTTGGGAACCCCAAGCGGAAGGTGTGATGAGCACATCAGCAAGTTTTTCCCTCAGTTAGAAACCAAGGTTTATCGTTCGAAGAAGAAAAAGCCAATACGACTGAAGGTGATGCTTACAAGCTTCGCGACAGCTCCAGACAATTTATAGGGCGCCTCGTCCAAGCTTTGCTTTGCGAGCAGCAACGTGGAACCTGCCCACAACACAACCAAGTACTTTGTTCCCAACTTACGATGAGGTTGTCAATCTCACCGGTTTGCTTGAAACAAAGGGTATGAGCGTATCGAGTGGAAAACAGTAGAAGTATGCGAGAAAAGTAAACAGTGCGAGTAAAGTAATCATGTGATAGCAATATGATGGAAATAGGACCGGGATCCACATTTCACTAGTGGTGTCTCTCCATAAAATAAATAACACATGCTGGGTAAACAAATTACAGTTGGGCAATTGATAGAATAAAGATAACGTGATATGTCAATAAGATCACTATGCGATTTACTCTGGGCATTACAACAAAATACATAGACCGCCATCCAACTGCATCTATGACTAATAATCCACTCACGGGGATATCATCCGAACACCCCATGAGTATTAAGTTGCGAACAACAGATAATTGCATTAAGCAAAGTGTGTAATGTAAACAAAGCATATGCCCTCGAGCATATGAATGTTGTTTTCTCCCTAGTGGCAACAACACATCTACAACCTTAGAGGTTTCTGTCACTCCCCCAGATTAAATAGAGGCATGAACCCAACTATCGAGCATAAATACCCCCTCTTGGAGTTACTAGCAACTACTCAGCCAAGATAGCTACTAACCACGGAGAGCATGCAAGATCATAAACAACATAGAGATAACATAAGATATATTTCAGTATAGCAACTCAATCATAACACCAATATTCATCGGATCCCAACAAACCAAACATGTAGAATTACATAACGGTGATCTCAATCATGTAGGGGCAGCTCATGAGATCTAAACATGAAGCACATGGTGGAGAGGACAACCATCAAGCTACTGCTATGGACACATAGTCTAAGGTAGACTACTCACTCATCGCTCCGGAGGCAAGCATGACGATGAAGAAGACCTCTGGTGGCGATTCCCCTCTCCGGCAGGGTGCCGGGAAGAGCTTCTGGACCCTTCCGATCTTGGGTCGACGACGGCGGCGGATCGCGATGTGTTTCTGGAAAATTGATTGGGTACTTAGGTTTTTACCGTCGGGGGGTCTTTATAGGCGAAGGGGCATCGTTAGGAGTAGACCAAGGCTCCCTCACACATAGGGGGCGCGGCCAGGGGCTGGGCCGCGCCGCCCTGGTGTGTGGGGCCCTCGTGGCCCCACTCCGTCTCCTCTTCAGTTCTCTGGAAGCTCTGGTGGATTTCTAGATGTTTGGCCTTTGTTTCGTCCAATTCCGAGAATATTTCCTGTGTAGCTTTTTTGAAACACAAAAACAGCAGAAAATAGGGAACTGGCATTGTAGCGACTTGTTAATAGGTTAGTTCCGGAAAATGCATAAAAGTGCCACGAAGTGTAACAAAACATTAGGCAAATGGTGTAAAAACAAGCATGGAGCATCAAAAATTATAGATACGTTGGAGACATATCACGTTACCCGCATTATCAAAAGTTGGCATACAGTGTGTTCACAACAGCCAGGAAGCTACGACAGTATTTTGCAGTGCATCCAATATAGTGGTTAACGAAGCTCCACTATCAAACATACTGAATAACCCCGAAGCGACAGGACGTGTCTCCTTATGGGGAATCGAACTTTCCTCTCTGGACATCACGTATGAGAAAAGGAAAGCTATCAAATCCCAAGTGCTGCCAGACTTCACAACAGAATGGTTTGAACTACAAAACACAGGTCCACCTGATCTATCAACCGTTTGGACAATGTACTTTGATGGATCAAAAAGGGTTCAAGGAGCAGGAGCAGGAGTAGTCTTAATATCTCCACAAGGGGACAAGCTAAAATATGTGCTAAGGATGAGTTTCCTACAAGCTTCCAACAATGAAGCCGAGTACGAGGCCCTGCTGCACGGTATGAAGATGGCCAAAGCATGTGGAGCAACTCGACTAAAAATATTTGGGGAATCGAATCTCGTAATCCAGCAGGTGATGTACCGTTGTGACGCCATCAGCAACAACATGACAGCATACCAAAATTTGTACTATTACTTGGAGGGAACTTTTGACGGATGTGAAGTCTCGCATATCAGCAGAGCCTGCAACGAGGAAGCCGATAATCTAGCAAACATCGGGTCTCAATGCCTGCCCATACCGCCAGGAATCTTTTGGGAGGAAATCGTTGAGAGATCAATAAGAGGCAGCAAAACTTCGAGTCCAGTAGAACCAAGTCAACATGTGACAGTAGGCTCGGGAGCTAGCAAAGCAGGAACGGAGAGCACATCAGAACCAGAGGAGGTCATGATGATTGAAGAAACTTGGATGCAACCATACTTAGCTTATATGATGAACAAAACACTACCCGAAGATACAGTCAAAGCACGACGGATAATACGACGATCCAAAGCTTTTGTCGTACTATAGGTAAAACTGTACAAGAAGAGCACAACTAGCGTGTTGCAATGATGTGTCACCCCGCAGGAAGGGCAAGTTATATTAAAGGACATCAATGCAGGAGTCCGTGGCCATCATGCAAGTAGCAGAGCCATAGCAGCCAAAGCTTTTCGAGCAGGATTCTACTGGTTGACAGCAATCGAAGATGCAAAAGACATCGCCAATGATTCGCGTCCTGACCACACGCACCGGCAGCAGAACTCCAGCCAATACCACTGTGGTGGCCCTTTGCACAATGGGGTTTGGATATGGTAGGGAAATTGCACAAGTCATGGCCCGGAGGACATGTCTATATGTTGGTAGCAGTCAATAAATTCACCAAGTGGGTAGAGGCAGCCCCAGTAACAACTCAGGATTCCACAGCAGCAATCAACTTCATCAAGTCGATAGTATTTCGCTTTGGAGTACCTCACAGCATCATCACTGATAACGGCATGAACTTCACGTCCAAGGAATTCAAAGGCTACTGCGAGAGTATGGGGATCAAATTGAAGTTTGCATCTGTTGCGCACCCAAAGACAAACGGGCTAGTTGAAAAAGCAAACGGCTTAATATGCAACGGAATAAAGAAGAGGTTGCTAGCACCACTGGAAAAAGCCAAACACGCTTGGGTAGATGAATTAACCTCCGTGCTCTGGAGTCTGAGAACTACGCCTAATGCAGCTACTCAAGAAACACCTTTATTTCTGGTCCATGGCGCAGAAGCCGTGCTTCCAGTCGAAATCACTCATGAAGGTCCCAGAATTGCGGCTTATGATGAAACGACTTCTACGGAGGCACTGCAAGACGACGTCGATGCACTCGATGAAGCAAGAGATGTGGCGTTAGCCAGAGCTACACAATATCAGCAAAGTCTGCAAAATTATCACAGTACTCGAGTTCGACCCCGTTCTTTCGTAGTGGGAGATCTAGTCTTACGACTCAAGCAGGACGGCCATGGCAAATTAGAGTCACCATGGGTGGGACCCTACATTTTCACAGAAGTTATCCAGGAGGAGCATACCGATTACAAGATAAAAAAGATAGGCAAAGATGAAAGCAACCCGTGGAACGCAGAGCAACTCCGGCGTTTTTACGCATAAGAATACTTCGCTGATAAACTGCGCGACAACAGCAAATAGAGAACTTCGAGTTATGACCCTCTAAACCCAGAACACGAGGCCACAGGTCGGGTTTCTTGGGTCGACTCTACGATATGTAATATGACGATGTTCCGCTCGGGGGCTCTAACCCTGGAGTCGTTATGATAAAACAGTATAAATATTATTGAGATCATGTATTCTTGTTTTCTCACAAGTAATTATGGGATTGTTTGCAACACTACATTCGACAATCAAAGAGCAACCAGCAAACAAACAAAAAGAACATCGATGCTAAAATAAACCACCTCGGAACATTGATAGTTCCCTTGGTCTCATAGTAAGGACGATGCCATCAAGCAGAGTTCATCACATGTAATTATTACACAATTCAACCAAAGAGTACAAGCAAAAGGATTACATCAGAAAGAAAACAACATTTAGTGAAAGTGTACTTCTGCCTCATACTTCCTCTGGCATTGTGTGCAATCGAAGATCTTCACGTCAAACTTTGATGTACCGCAGTGGTAGTTGAAGACCATGAAGAAACCCTGATGCAGTTCATGATCCTCTGCAAATTGGAGCCAGCTGCCCCTGAAGTATACCTCGCCACGACCATCATAGTACACCTCCACTTCATATGGAGTTCCTCCTCCAGACTCTTCGCGCAGGATGGCTTCCCGAAGCTCGCGCCGTCTATAAATTTAGTAAATTTGAGCGGAACACGCTGCTGCTCACGGCATTGAGCACCAGCAATGACAAAGAAGGAGAAAATATTGACAGGAGGAGGAGAAGCATTGCGAGGAGCAGTGCTCGCATCCACAACTTGGCGAGCAACAAAAGAGGAAGGTTTAGGTTTGTTCTTACTCCCCAGTGGACGGCTAGGGCGCCGCTTCATGGGCATGGCAGACGACGAAGCCACCATGGACAAACCCTTGGGATTGTTCCTACTGCCACACGGACGGCCGCGTCCATGCTTCTCCATCACGGCGCCGGTGTCTAGGTCGATAACATCGGCGTGCGCCATCACAAGATCTGATTGGCAAGATGAAAACCCTAGATGAGATTTGAAGAGTGAAGATGATGCGGCAGATAAGACCTACAGTGGAAGGTTTAGGGTTTCCCTTGGCAAGCCAGGGGCCCTCATTTATAAGGTACCTTTCATGGGCCTTTACAAACTAAAGGTCCAATTAAAATTACGGGCTTTATTGTTCCGTCCAGAAGAGAGAGGAAACAGTGGGAAACTATAAAGGAAAGCAAAAAAGGTTAATCACCATTTAAGAAAAATAAGTTGTGAAGAAAAAAAATACTTGAGTCTATATCAGGCTGCAAGCACCCTCTTATAGCCTCGGGGGCTGCTACCATCGGGAGCGCTAGGCGTGCACCCGACAAAATTAAGCAAAAGAATAATGCAGTTGGGAAGATGAGAAGACAGAATACTTGAGCCTATACTCGAAAAACTTTCGACTATAGCCTCGGGGGTTACTACCATCGGGTGCACTGGTCGTGCACCCGATGATGATAAAAAACATTGACTACTAATCGGAAGATTCATCGACTTCATTGTCGACAATATTAACTCGAAGAGGTTTCACTACCATCGGGAGAGATTTGCGACTTGTTGAAACAACAACTCCACGATATTCTACATTGAAATAGTCAAACAAGGCTAGAGTAATTAAAGTTATGATTCTCGAGTTGCGTCAACGCGGCAAAATTGAATGCCGTGATTATAACAAATCATGAAGGTAAGACTCCGAGATCCGTCCTGTGTGGCCTAATATACGCACCTGAATGTGCTCTGCTAGTAAATTTCCATATCTACGATGCGAAGAAATCCCGATGGACGCACTGGGTACCCTGAGAATTACTGGAATCCTTTCTTTGTAAGTCCTAAATGCGGCAAAAGATCGGGTTAGACCAGGTGCCAGGCTCAAGTCCAGGGGATTGATCTTGAAGTAGGTAATAAGTATCTGCTGCGGCAGTTAACTGGCCTCTTTATCCATCAGAGATGCCAGGCTTATTGACCAAAACCCCTTGAGAAATAATATAATGAAAGTTGTTTACTTGAGTACAGGGAAAAGTCAAAGATTGACTAAGTCGAAGATATGAAGATTTGAGATTCAACCCGAATCTACAATTCTGGTAGAATCTCGGGGGCTACTGATAAGGGTATAGCTCATAGAGCCCATTATCTGTGTACCCCTAAGGCCCGTTAAGCCGGGCCCAGGCATAGTCATAGTCAAAATATGAGTCTGTATCGTATAGGGATGTTGTAATTTGTATTGAACCCGACCGGTTCCTTGAGACCTAGCCACCTATATATAGGGGCCAGGAGAGGTCGGCCAGGGATAGATTGAGATTGAGCCAAGTTCAATACCACGCTTATTCTCGATACACGCCTTGTTTTGACTGATCTTTACCTTCAAGTTCATGCGACGCCCTCTTCCCCCGATCCTAAGTCCTTCATCTTGAACATTTGTCGAGTTAACCCTCATCACCTGGTGTTGGCTACGTGGTGTATAGATATGCGTGTGCTGCTACAAGTGCTGCTTCGGGTATCTTTGGCATGATGTTGCCTCGCTTATCGACTGATAAGAAAGATGAGTTAAGATTTCTTGAAAGGTTTCTCCTATCTGAGTACTCAAGATTGTTGACTCGTGAACCGTGTCTGTTGTGCCTTCCGCTGTTTGTATGTGATGCGTTACTACGTGCTTCATGGATGGATTTACTTGTTGCGCTCACTGATTCTTGCCTTCTCCTTATCTCGCTTCTTTCTTTTTCCATCTGCTTTGATTGCCGATGTAGAGCGTAATGGTATCCTAAGAGTACTTCTTTGCTTGCATCTACTGGGATGGTTGCGCCATTGTCAACTGCTGCTTTAATTGTCTTCCAATCGTCGACTGATAGCCACACCTTTGCTCTGGTTGTCAAGGAATCTACGGTGTCTCCTTGTGCCAAATGATTTGCTCCTCTAGTTATGTTTGCTGGATTGAGTATTGGTGACGAGGTTCAACCCCGGCAATGCCCATGCTTGAGGGCTTTCGAGACATGGAGCACTTATGGGACCCGGCGAACTCGACGGCGATCAGACAGTGCATGGAAACACAGGTTTTACCCAGGTTCGGCCCCCTTGTAGGGTAAAGACCTACGTCCTGCCTGTCTGACTTTATTGATGGGGTGGCTACAATGGATGTGTTACAGCGATGGCATAGATTGGATCTAGCCGAAAGTGGATAGCTCTCGAGGTTACGAGCGCTCGGGTGTATGGCGGCGAAAAAGTGTCTAGAGGAATTCTTGGATCTCCCTCCCAACCCTTTATATGCGAGGGTTGGGTCTCAGGATTGTTCTCCAAGTCAACTAAGTACAAAGTCGGTAGGTAAAACCCTAATCGGGTCCTAACCCAACTAGACTTCTTCCTTTGAATCTTCGTCTTGCACGATAAGTCTTGCTCCTAGGCCGTGCCAGGCTGTTATCCTTGTGGGCCTTGTTTTCCCAACGATAACCACCCTTCCTGGACCAAAAACCAGGTAGGCCAATATCGAGGGTCCATTTGTCATTGATGACCCACAAGTATAGGGGATCGCAACAGTCTTCGAGGGAAGTAAAACCCAAATTTATTGATTAGACACAAAGGGAGCCAAAGAATATTTATAAGCCTTAACAGATGAGTTGTCAATTCAGCTGCACCTGGGAACAAACTTGCTCGCAGCGGTTTATCAGTAGCAACAGTTTTATAGTGGTGATAGTAGTGAAACAGCAATAGCAATAGTAAAATAAAAGCGGTAATAGTAGCAATAGTAAATAGTAGGATGGAATACTGTAGGCACAGGGATGGATGTACGGGCGTTGCATGGATAAGATAATTCATGAAATCAGTGAGACATGGGCATTGCAGATAAATAATGATAAAGCATCCTAGTACTAACAATCATAGGCATGTGTTCCGTATATAGTCATACGTGCTCGCAATGAGATTTCTTTAAGGGTGGTAGTCTGTCACATCCCAAAAATTTGGAATGTGAAAATAAATAAAATATGGACCATGCTTGTTTGTCTTGAATTAAAAATCCACAAGGAATTAAAACTTTTGGGGTTATTTGAAAGTGTTTCTCTACATAAAGTATTCCTTAACTTTCAAACCAAACTTATTTTGCTTTTGAGGTTTTCAAATTATAAAAGAGTTTAAATCGAGTGTACAAAACCCTAGAAACCCTACTTTGCAAAAACATTGTCCAAATAGCCAAATTAGGCCAAAAGGACATTTTGGTAATTTGTATGACCTAAAAATAACCCCAAATAATCATATTTGACAAAGTGTATTTTTGCATTTTTAGCAAAATTTATGGAACACAAAACCCCCACTTTGGAAAATATACATGAGAGGACCCTATTGGTCTACCCTAATATTTTGAAATTTTGAATATTTATTTTGGAACCAAAATAGTGCCAAAGTGTTCCTTTTCAAATGAAGTTTTCAAAAATATTTTATTTCAAAATTTCTGAGCTTGATTGACCCCTGTTTGAACTAAATTGTGTTGAAGTAATTTCAAAACAGAAAAAGAGAAAGATACAGGAAAAAAAAGAGAAAGACCTAACTGGGCCGGCCCATGTTGGCCGACCGAAGTACCCAGCCAGTCGTCTTCCTCCTCGTGCTTGTTCACCTACAGGAAGGTTACGTTCATGGCAGTTAAATTCTTCCCCTTCAACTCCCATCAAATATAGTGACCGTTTCTTCTCGACTTCAACACGAAACTTATTGGAAATTCAATGGAGTAACCGTTCAGGGAATTAACTTCCAATGTTATTGCCTTAATCTCCCAAACGAGACCGGCGCCCCGAATGTCGCCCGTCGGCATTACCTCCCGATCTCCCTCCTTAGGCCATTATAAGAAGAACCGAGAGAAGAACCGCGTGTTCCTTTCTCTCCTCCTTCACTTTTGTTCTTAAACTTTCTCTAGAAAACCTCTGTACATCCCGTACGAATCATGCCAAAACCAGCCCTAAATTTGAGTTCATCGCTAGATTCCGTCATCATCAGTTGTCACCTAGCCGATTCCTCGCACCAAGAAACTCTCCTCATCAAGGGATACCTCCAGGACATGGTTGTGCATCGTTTTGTGGATGTTGGCCGCGACGTCAATGGAGTTTATCAGTCTGGTATGTCGTGTACGTTTCTCTCTGGATCGATTCCTTGCACCAGTAGAATTTTCTCACTATTGCCTACCTCTAGGACATAATCTTATGTCATATTCTTGTTGTTGGCCACGCCGCCCGTCGTCCAGCCGCCGCTCCGCTCGTCTCTACCAGCGCGAGAGGCCTCTCCGAGCCTTCACTAGGACGACACCGATTTCGCCGGACTGTGACGCCTCCAGCCGTGGATAGCAGACGCCTGGGGAGACAAAGAACCACGCCGTTGACACAAGCGACATCGCTAGAGGGGAACACCGTCGTGTCTTCGTCAAGCCGGAGCAATCGCTGGAACGCCACCGTACACCACCACCGAGTTGTTTCTTCGTCGTCACCACTCGCCGGCACCATCGTCCGTCCGTCGTCGTAAGCCTCATTCTCAGCTGGCTAGATTAGTTGCATAGCTGTTGTGTACCCGCTAAATCTAATCATAAGTCGTTACTCCAATTACTGAAGGAAGGTATGAATCGTGCACATCGATCGGTCAGACTTTGTACTAGCTACTAGCTCTTGTAAAACTTCAAAAATTCATAACTCTAATTTCATATCTCTGTTTTAGATAATTTTGTTGCATCGGATTTGTAATTAAATTTATTACACAGCGGTACTAGTTTTTCTAATTATAGTGTTTTTTGAATCCGTCACTTAAAATTTGTACCAACTTTGATTTCTCGCGCCCGCCTACGTCAAAGTCAAGCCCAGCCAATTTAAGCCGGAGCCGAGCACACGACGACTTGTCTGTCACCGCCGTTCGAGGATGTACAAGACGACACTGTTGACGCTGTGATCGCCATCGTCCGCCGGACCTCGTCGATCCGTCACTGCAAGTTTCCGTCTTCCTTGTCTGTCGTTTCGTATGGCGTATATTAGATGAGTTTCTGAACCGAGCAAAATCAGGTTTTGCCACGTTTTTATGCGGTAACGATCAGCTACGGTTCTGATTGTACTAGCTCACGTCAAAACTTTCAAAATTCATAAGTAAAGTTTTATAGCTCCGTTTTGGATGATTCTTGTTGCGTTGGGTTGATAATTAAATTTCTTATCTAGTGGTACCAAATTTTCCAATTTTTGAATTTTCGAATCTGTACGTTTAAAATTTGGATTTGAACCTATTTACATGTATTCAAATTCAAATATGAGAATTTGAGTATTTTCATTATAGATTTAATTCTATAATTCTTTCAACATGTTTCCTTCTTCGAAACTTAATCTTGTGACGTATCTATCCACAAGAACCCCTTTTAGATATTTTTCCACACTATTTTCCAACATCATTCAAATATTAATCATATTGCCTAATTTAAGTTACTCAAATTGCAATTGAGCTATTTGAGTAACTGTTGTCCCACTCTACAAACGGTGTGAAAAATCCTAAGTTTTAAAGACCACCCAAATCTACCCATGACCCCTCTCTATCCACACCTAAGTGTAAAGCTATCAGCTCCATGTTACCAAATTTCTTCTAAGTATTTTGACTCTTACCACCATCCATATTTATCATATCAATACCGTGGAGAAGAAGTTCAAGAGAAGACAAGGAGTTGAAGGCAAAACAAGGAGTTCAAGAGAAGAGAGTTCAAGTCAAGAAGATAAAAGTGATAAACCACATGACTTAGAATTTATCCAATCTAACTTCTCAATGCAACACTAAGAATTGCCTTGAGCTATTTTGCTAAGTATTGATACCACCTAACAATTTAGAAAACCCACATCCATCTTTTAACTTCCTTGACTTAGTCATTCTCTCCATCTATATCAAGTCAACTTCATGCCACAATATTTTGCCCAATTATCACTAAGATAGTTAAAGACCAAGCCAAAAACAAATAAACAACTTTGATGTCTTGATTGATTTTGACTTGTTGGATTATGTGTTTATGATGTGTTATTTTTCTATTTTATAGTTGTACGAAGAGCTACGTGTGTTGATTGATAGAAGTACGATCTTCAGAAATTACTAAGGCAAGTGTCATCATCTTCTTGTCCTACTAAAGTTTTGCCACTAGTAGCTTTTCTTGTAGAAGATGCATGAGTAGGATTGTTTAAGAGTTTTTGTCTTAAAGAGCCTTGCTAGGTTTTGCTTAAGTCACTTTGGTTAGCCTTTGCATATCCTTAGTAGATTTGCTGCTGCTATAGGTTACCTTGTCTTACACTTATGTTTTGGGAAGGGAACTTCACATGTTTTGGCTAAGTGTTGAAAACCTTGTTTTGCAAAAACCAAGAAAAACAACTAAGTTAATGAAACACCTGGGTGGAAGTGGTAAGATGGATTTATGTTGAGTGGTTCCCTGGGGTCATGTCGTCGAACCTCTGAACCACCAGGTGTATCTCACTTGTGGACGGCCACCCAGGAACAAAGAGATTGGAGATGTTCAAGTCGTGAAGCTTCCAGTGCAACCACGAGTCATATGGGCTCTGTCTTGACTAACTAAGTTGCGAGAACTCAGCCAGACGGGAGGGTGGTAGATGATGATAGGATGGAACGCGTCCGGGTTGGTCTGAAGGATTGCTTCTGAAAGGTCTCGTCTTAGTCTTCACTTGGCCATTTGAGCAAAATGAGCATCATGGCAAAAGAGGTTGACTGAGTCTTGTGGGAAAAGTGCACCACCTCTGCAGAGGGTTAAAAACTAAGTACTTAGCCGTGTCCCCGGTTACGGAAAATTTTGAGCGACATGATATTGAAGCTATTCAAGGATCTCCCCATGCCAACTTCTTAAAATTAAAACTTGTGGGGTGAACTGGGAATATGACAATTGGTGCAAGTGTCTATCGGCTAGCAGGTCCCATGCCATTTCTATGTGCCAGTGTCTGCAGGGATAGGTCACCCAAACCAAGTTGTCCATATGTAGTAATTGAGGATTTGACAATTGATGTAAGTGTCTATCGACCAGTGTGTCCCGTACGATAACTATGGCATGTGGCTACAGGGGTATGTCACCCAAGTCAAGTTGTCCAGCAGAAGTTTTGCTTTGAGAAAATGGTATAGGACCTTCTTAAAGGAGTCAACCGACCTTCTAATGCGGATATTTACGGATTTCATATGGAACAGGCATGCTTTAGTGATGGGGCTAGCCGCTTTCACAAGAAATCAAACCAAACAAAGACACTTAGCATAGGTCCTGAGCTAAGCCTTGGCTAAACCTGGGAAATCTTAATTCCATAATGCCTTTCAAATCCTGATCATTTGAATCGTGCAAAAAAGTTTTCTTAGTTTTTAGTATAGTTATTTAAAGAATAGATAGAAATAAGATTGCGTCCAATAGGATTTGAACCTATACCAAAGGTTTAGAAGACCTCTGTCCTATCCATTAGACAAAAAATTTTATAAATTATTTCATTAAAATGGATAAATAGAAAAAGCTTCGGTCAATCATATCATTTTCTAGACGGGAGGAAAGGGAAACAACAGAGGGATCCGAATCGAACCTAAATGGGAATGACATGAAAAATCTTTTTCAAAACCTATCATTAAGGGCGTGACGACGATATACGAGAGGAATAAAAAAAAACTCGTGATTGGTGTGGAGGGGAAGATCTGCTTATGAAATTGTTCAAGAAAGAGTCGTCTCATTTCCTTACTTCTTCGTTCTTTCGAATTCTAATTGTCCAGGTGTATTGTGGCGCAAAGGTTGTCTTATTCAAAACCTCAATCATCACATCCCCTCTCTCCCACTTCACACCTTGGAACGCGCTGTTTTTATAGGATAAAAGTTGCTTTACTCAAGATAAGCCCGAAGCTCCACCTAGCCAAATATTCATTTAAGTGTTAGGCTCCATTTGTGTCCACCAAGCAATGACATCTTGCCAATACAATTCAAGTGTATTGACCCTTTGTGGCTGCAATGTTTCATGTTGCAGGTTTTGACGATAAGAAATGTATGACAGGGTTACGAGTCTATCCGCAGCATGTTTGCCTGTGGCACATGAAGAAGAAGGACTCCATGCTATTTTGATTTCGTTGTAAACTCCGAGCATTGTAAAGTTCCTTTATGTAATTGCTGGATCATGCGATGTAATAAAATGACCTTTATTTCTTGATATTACATCTTAAACTGTGTGTGCTAGCGTTTGATCGAGGAACTAGCACTGAAAAGCACAGGGATCATCATCTTTAAAAGATGAGGTCACTACAGATGGTATCAGAGCATTGTGTTGCCCTTAGGTTCGTGACCCTAGGATTAGACGATGACCCCTTAGAAAAATTGGAGTTGCTTTTATTTCTAAGTAAAAATTTGCACACTCATTACCTCGTAAACTCTTACCTTAGTCATTTTTGTCTCTACTTCTCTTTATTTCAACTCAAAGATGAAGGGCTTCAACTTCAACACCTCAAAGTACTTCAAGATCCACGCACCTCTATCATCAAAGGAAGAAAATTGAAGAAGTCCAGAAGGAAGCTGGTGCATAAAAAATTCCAGGACTTAGAAAAACTACTTAGCAAATGACGAGCTACTTGCCCAAAACAAGAAATAAAGACAAGGTACTACATGAGCAATAAGAGAAGTCCAAAGGAAGAATAAAAGGTGAGAGCGAGCTTGAGGAAGACCCTAGGATAGAAAATCTATCTAACTTAGTTTTACTAAAGGGTGTTTGCAATTTTTTTCCTCATCTACTTCACAGTCAAAATACTTCCTCTTTTCATTAGAGTCCTTGTCTCGTGAAAACCATCAAGAAGAGAATGGCGCACCATATGTTATTCCTCGACTCTGCAAGAAGCACTACATGGAAGCTATCGAAGAGCTTGGAGGAAGACTCAAGTATAGACTACACAACACCTAAAAGAACCCCAAAGATGAAAAGAGTAGACTACTACCTAGAAGACAACCAAGAAGCTTTAGTTCAGACCTCCATCTAATATCCTTATACGTAAGAACAACATCGTAATATGTTATGATCATATCGAATTGTGATATGACCATACTAGTTTGTTTCTGGTTGAACCATGTTGCTTGATGTGATGAATGCTTGTTAGATCTTGTTTGTAAGATGAATTGTCCTGACCTGTTGTGTATGGGTAGGCTTCTTCTTTAGACTTTTTCTACATATTCTTAACTACACCCCAACCCAAACAAGTGTTTTCTTGACAAGCCTCCATGAAGACAACAACATTATCAGCTCCAGCTAAGATGCTAAGTATCAAGAAGAAGCATAGAACAAGGGATGGCAAACCGAAGGACCTAAAAGCTAAGAGTTAATGTCATCTGAGAGTTTACACAAACCTCTAGCTAAGGATCGATAGATTTTTTTTCTGAATTTTGTAATGGGAATCGAAATATTGATTTGATTTCCATGAAAGTTTTTGTCAAATCTAGTAAGGTTGATGACGAAGGAATGACAAACAAGCCCCCGATATTCGCCTACCTGGTTTTCGGCCCACGAAGCATCTCCCTTGAAAGGCTCTTGAGGCCCATCAAGGTGGCGGTCTAGCGTGGCCTAGAAGCTAAACTTGGCGTGCAAGTAAGGACTCGAAGAATTCAAGTTAGATTAGGCTTCGTTTGTTTAAAGTCCGATCCGATCTTTACTTGGCTTGAGAGACAATCCTGAGACCCTGCCTTCGGATATAAAAGGCTGGGAGGGAGATCTCGAAGCCCTAGACGCTTTTCCACCCACCTCATGCCGGAGCGCTCGACGACATAGAGCCCTCTGGTTCGGCTAGATCCAATCTACGCCACCACTGTAACCCCATCATCAAAGCCACCCCGTCAATACAAAGTCAGACAAGCAGGACGTAAGCCTTTTACCTTCCGAGGGGGCCGAACCTGGGTAAATCCCCGTGTTCCTTTGCTTTCGTCTGATCGCCGTCGAGTTCGCTAGGTCCCCAATACGCTTCCTAGATCGAAAGCCCTTCGACATGGGCATTGCCGGGGATAAACCTCGTCAATTGGCGCCGACCGTGGGGACGACGGGATCTGGATCTACGGATTCGCCGGCTCCATCACCGACCATCACCAAGACCGACATCGACACCATCATCGGCATCGCTGCATCGACCAACGTCGACACCACCACCAAGACTGACATCGACACCGTCATCGGCATCGCTGCGCCGACCAACGTCGACACCGCCTTCAAGATTAACGTCGACACCATCACCGACATCGCTGTGCCGGCCATCGTCAACGCCAACCTGGCGGAACCAGAAGTCGACGCCGTCAATTCGATCGTCATCGACAACGTTTCGCCAAGCACCGCCAAGTTCACTCCAGCGGCAAACGTCAACGACCCCACCTCAGGCACGACAGGAGCAGTACCCGGAGGCTATGACATGGCCTTCGGATTGTTCAACTTCCATGTGGATAGCAACGGGGCGATGGAACTACTCTCCATCGGCGAAGCGGTTCCGCTCGTGGCCGAAACGACAACACCACCAGCCGTCGGGGGCAAACCCTCGACAAGCGCACTACTAGCGCCATCGGAGGAGGAACCGAAGCTGAAAACTTTGACCCCATCAGTCGGGTCAAGCGATTTCGAAGATCCACCTCCATCCCCGACCACCGCATACTGCGTCGATTGCGACGCATACCACTACGTGGGCGCCGGAGATTTCTCATCCCATGAAATCGCCGGCTGTGAAGATCCTCGGGGGGGGCACGATAGCGGTCTACCCGACGATATCTGAGTGCGATCGGGCTCTCAACGCCCTCACGCTCCGCACTGCACCGTATGACCCCGACTACGTCGAAGGGTTATACTCGGACTACACATGTTCAGATGACGATGACGACGTCTACCCCGAAGCTAAAGGGAAAATCGGCAATTCAGCAAGCTCCGCCTCGCATTGCGAATCTGCCGCATCCAGTGATGGCTATGCAGCTGATTACGATTCTGACTTCATGATCGAAGTCAGGCCCTACGTCGAAAGCGACGACACCTACCCTCCAGCATTGGGCGAAATCAGCGACAATTCGACCCCGTGGTCCGGGGGCCACTGCATGATGGCATCGCACGGCGACGAAAACGAGAACAGAGACAACGACGGCCGAAACCGGACAGACAGCGGCCACCAGGTGGTCACGCACGACCAGATCCGGTTCGCAAGAAGGGTTTATGCAGGCGAGGTGAACTTTGGTCCCAACCCAAGCCCGAGCGATATGGCTGCACTCCGGTTCGTCGTCCAGGAGCAGAAGGACCAGATCAGTGCTGACAGGCGAGTACTGGAACATCGCAGAGAGGAGGCCGATGCGTCCAGCAGAAGACAGGCCAAAAGATCGTCCCATTACTCATCAAGCGTCCAGCACAGATCGAGATCATGCACTCAGCCGGGGGCCGATATGCACAATATCACCCGAAATCTGGAGGCAGAGTTCAACGAGGCTGAATTGATGCCCAAGACCAAGGAGGCTGCAATCATGGCAGCGGCAGCATACATTGCCGCGAACGCATCCAACGGCGACGAGCATATGCGACACCTGAGAAACCTGGCACTCGAAGGAGTAAGGGTGCTTCAAGACATGCCCGGCTCAGGACATGACGCGACAGCAAGGAGAACCGCCCCACCAGCGGAGCAAGCCAGGCACCCAGCACCGGTGCCAGCCGTAGCGCCTCGGACGCAAGTGGTCGAACCCCTCAATGGGGAGCTTCGGCATGGTCTGGCCCTGAACAGAGTCGACCAAGGACGAGCGTGGCTCGAGGCACGCCGCTTTGAGGGAGATCGCGAGGCGGAAACGTTTGGCAGCGCCAACGATGGACTATGCGGGGCAGAATGCTTTAGCCTTCTGATCCGCTCCGCACCGTTGCCGAAGGGAATCAAGCTCAGCGACGGCATAGTCAAGTTCAACGGGCAGCAGGATCCCCGAATTTGGCTCGATGACTTCATAACCGCTGTCAAAATCAGCGGCGGGTCCAGGGACAACGCCCTCCAGTTATTGTCGTTGCACTTAAAGGATAACGCAAGGGCATGGCTGAATAATCTCGCCCCAGATAGCATCCGCTCTTGGGAAGAGTTTCGGCAAGCGTTCATCGCCAACTTCCGAGGCACTTCACGACGACCTACGTCGTTCAAAGAACTACGCCTATGCGTGCAGAGAACTGGAGAAAACCTGAGGTCATACATCTCATGGTGGATCAGCCTCCGGAACACGACGGAAAATATTTCGCCCGAAAGGGCCATCGATGCCTTTCGAGATGGCCTCTTTCGACGCGACTTCAAGGAAGAGCTTGGACGCTGCAAGCCGAAGACCGTCGACCACCTCATGAGCTTGGCGAATGAATGGGCCGATGGCAAAGACTCCATCGCGGCTCCCAGAAGCCGCCGTCGATCTGCAGAACGCGATGTCGACGCGAAAGACCAGTTCCACCTCGGATCCCGGAAGAAAGGTCGTCGGAACCACTACGACGTGCACGAAGACTATGACGACAACCGCGACCTACCGCGACGAGGAAACAATTACCATGGCAGCAGCAGCAGAAATACCAGTCGTGACTCGAAGCCAAGTAAGGAGTGGCGCCGACGACAGCCACAGCTGTCGGCAGAGGAGATGCTTGATAGCGGATGCCCAAGGCATACGTACCTCGACAAGGACGGAGTACGAAGACCTGCACACCTCCTCATCGCGTGTAGAGAATTCCTTCATCTCAACCGGGCACTTCAGGAGAGGATGGGCACCGAGCAGCCAGTGGCGGGGGCGATAGCCTTCAACGCTCCACCACCACCGCCTAACCCACCAGCGAACGTCATACAGCAGGGCCACCAGGCCACCACGATCCAGCAAGTCGAGCCGCGACAGCCGGCCAACGAGGAAGAAGAGTTCCCACCGCCAAGAGGTTTCGTGCCTATGATTCAGAGGGGGCGCCCAACGAATAAAGTTCAGCGGAAGCGCGCAAGAGAAGTGTTTCACGCCGAACACGCGCCACCGGCCACTCCCGAATATCTGAATTGGTCCGAACATCCGATCGGTTTCAACAGGTCAGATCACCCACCGAAGATCCCGCGCCCGGGACACCATGCCTTGGTTCTCGAGGCGCAGATAGGGGGTTTCACCTCGAAAAAGGTGTTCATGGATGGAGGCAGCACCTTGAACCTCATCTACGCAGATACACTGCAGAAGATCAAGATCCCGATAAACAATCTCCTGCCAACGGAGACTTCCTTCCACAGAATCGTCCCAGGGAAGCCGACGTACCCATTAGGGGCGATACATCTCGACGTCATCTTTGGCACGCCAGCAAACTTCAGAAAGGAAAAGATCGAATTCGAGGTCGTCGACTGGCCCTCGCAGTACCACGCCATCCTCGGACGACCAGCGTTCGCTCGATTCATGGCGGTACCACACTACGCTTACCTCAAGCTGCGGATGCCCGCAAACAGAGGACCACTGACGATCAGCGGCAGCTTCGCCCGATCCGAAAACTGCGACAAGGACTTCAACACCATGTCCCAAACCTTCGGGGTGCACGAGGAGCTGCACCATATTCGGGAAGCCACTGTGATGGACATCGATCCACCGGCGCAGCAGAACGCCCCAGAACTGTCGTTCGATGCCACCAAGGACACCCGAGAGCACCAGATCCACCTGACGGATCCAACCAAGATGGCACGGGTGTCGAACTCCCTCTCTCCCGCATAGGAAAGCGCGCTCGTCGAGTTCCTCCGTGAGCACTGGAGGATGTTTGCCTGGTGTCCAGCAGATATGCCAGGCATCCCCAGGGAACTCGCCGAGCACGAGCTTAAGATCTTTCCCAACACGAAACCGGTCAAGCAGTCTATGCGCCGGTATAATCCAGAGAAGGCCAAGTCGATGGGCGAGGAAATCAACCGCCTCCTCGAAGCCAAGTTCATCAGAGAGATCAAGGAAGCCACGTGGCTCTCGCCACCGGTCATGGTGGAGAAGAAGGACACCAAGATCTACAGGATGTGCATCGACTTCACGGCCCTAAACAAGCACTGCCCGAAGGACTACTTCCCCCTGCCCCGAATCGACCAGATCATCGACTCCACGGCAGGATGCGAACGCCTTTCATTCCTCGACGCCTACTCCGGGTATAATCAGATACAACTGAAGGTAGAAGACGAAGACAAGACGGCGTTCATCACCCCGCACGGGGTATACTGCTACATGACGATGCCCTTCGGGCTCAAGAACGTCGGAGCCACCTATCAACGGTGCATGCAGGCGTGCCTGAAGGAACAAATTGGCCGCAATATCGAGGTCTATGTTGACGACATTGTCATCAAGACCGCGAAAGCAGATAGCCTGCTCGATGACCTTCGAGAAACCTTCGCCAACCTCGACAGATATAGCATCAAACTTAACCCTAAGAAGTGCTCCTTCGGGGTACCCACCGGCCAACTGCTGGGCTACCTCATCTCCGAGAGAGGGATCGAAGGCAACCCGGAGAAGATACAGGCCATCATCAACATGCAGCCTCCAAGTACGCTTCGACATGTCCAACAGTTGACAGGTCGACTCGCAGCGCTTAGCCGCTTCATCAGCAAGCTCGGCGAAAAAGCACTCCCTTTTTATCGGCTGCTCCGGAAAACAGACAACTTCATGTGGACCGAAGAGGCGCAAGCCGCGTTCGACGACCTCAAACGTCGTCTGTCAACCTCCCCAGTTCTCGTCACACCCCGAGAGAAAGAGCCAATGTTGCTATACATCGCGGCTACGAATCAAGTTGTCAGCTCAGTACTTGTGGTCGAACGCGCAGAGGAAGGCAAGGAGCACGGAGTACAGAGGCCCGTGTACTACCTGAGCGAAGTTTTATCTCCAACCAAGCAAAGATACCCCCATTATCAGAAGCTAGCATACGCTATCTACATGACGGGGAAGAAATTACCGCACTACTTCGAATGCCACTCCATCATAGTGGTGGCCTCGAATCCAGTTTCCAGCATCCTCAACAACCCAGACGCCACAGGGCGTGTGTCGCTGTGGGGAATCACGCTGGGGCCCTGGGAGATCACGTACCAGCGCCAATCCGCAATCAAGTCCCAAGTCCTACCGGATTTCATAGCCGAATGGACGGAAGTTCAGATGCCCGAACTCCCAGACCTGTCGAACAGCTGGATCATATTCGTCGACGGGTCCAAGCGGGTTTCGGGAGCAGGAGCAGGAGTGGTTCTCGTATCACCACAGGGGGACAGGATGCGCTATGTTCTCCGCATGCGTTTCTCAAACCCCTCGAACAATGAGGCAGAGTACGAAGCCATTCTCCATGGCATGCGCATGGCCAAAGCCTGCGGGGCCACCCGCATTAAGATCCATGGAGATTCGAACCTTATCGCCCAGCAAGTCATGAAGGAGTGTGACGCAACCTGTGCAAACATTATTGCATATCGCGCCATGTACGATAAGCTCGAAGGCGAATTTGAGGGTTGCGAATTAACGCACATCGGCAGGGAAAGCAACGAAGAGGCAGACAACCTGGCCAATATCGGGTCGAGGTGCCTCCCAATACCGCCCGGAGTCTTCTTCGAAGAGATATTCAAGCGCTCCGTCAAGATCAAACCAGTGACCGACCCGGCGTTAGCAACACGCTCGGGGGCTCGGCAGGCCAGCACCGCCCCAGCGACGGGAACAGAAGATCTCCCGAAAGACGCGGCCGCGGTCATGCTCGTCGAAGCAACATGGACGAAGCCATACTTGGCCTACCTGATGCGGGGCGAGCTCCCAGAAGATTCCATCCATCGCCGACAAGTCATGCGGCGTTCCAAGGCCTTCACGATAATCAACGGGGAGCTCTACAAGCGCAGCACCACAGGGGTGCTCCAACGGTGCATAGCGCAGGAAGATGGAATCGCTCTCCTTCGAGAAATCCATGAAGGAACCTGTGGGCACCACGCTTGCAGCCGAACCCTCGTGGCCAAAGCTTTTCGGTCAGGGTTCTACTGGCTATCCGCCCTCTATGACGCCAGGAACATCGTCCAACACTGCGAAGCGTGCCAGCTATTCGCCACCAACCCTCATGCACCTGCGTCCGAACTGCACACCATCCCTGTGGCCTGGCCCTTCGCACAATGGGGGCTCGATCAAGTGGGGCCTCTCCCCAAATCGTCCCGAGGAGGTCATACTTACCTGCTAGTCGCAGTGGACAAGTTCTCCAAGTGGATAGAGGCTGTTCCGGTCACCAACCAAGAGGCGACCACAGCGGTCAAGTTCTTCGAGTCCATTGTCTACCGGTACGGCGTCCCGAACAGCATTATCACCGACAACGGCACCAACTTCACTTCGGGCGAATTCCAGGACTTCGCCAAAAACCTCGGCATCAAGGTCAAGTACGCTTCGGTGGTGCACCCCAAGTCTAATGGTCAGGTCGAGAAAGCCAACGGACTTGTATGCGGAGGCCTGAAAAAGCGACTACTTCGACCCCTCAAACGCGCAGCAGGCGCCTGGGTCGAGGAACTGCCTCCGGTGCTCTGGAGCCTGCGAACAACACCCAATTCTTCGACGGGCTATACACCTTTCTTCCTGCTCTTCGGAGCAGAAGCAGTGCTACCCACGGATGTACGCTACTTCGCGCCCCGCGTGGTCGCCTACGTCGAGGAAGATGCGGACAAGGCGTTAGCAGACGCCCAAGATCTGCTAGACGAAGCTCGAGATGTCGCCCTCGTTCGGTTGGCGGTTTATCAGCAGAGCCTCCGCAACTACCACAGCAGGCGGGTACGCGGACGCTCATTCGAACTGGGCAACCTTGTGCTCCGCCTCAAGCAGACAAGCACGTCGAAGCTGGAGCCGCCATGGGAAGGCCCGTACCTCGTCCACGAGGTCATCCCAGGAGGGGCATACCGCCTACGCAACCCAAAAACGGGGAAAGACGTAGAGAACCCGTGGAACGCCGCGCAGCTGCGCCGCTTCTATCCTTAGCTAGCAAAGCTGTCTCCTCCACCCCCTCTACTATGTAATCAAGCGTCGGCAGCAGTCCGCGCTTAACATTGTGCCTTCGGCACCAAGCAATAAAGTTCAAGTTCCTCATTTCATGAATCGACATTTGTGTATACTTACGTTCGGGGGCTTTGCCTTTCGACCCACGCTCGGGGGCTTTGCCTTTCGACCCACGCTCGGGGTATTCGCCCACGCTCGGGGGCTTCGCCCACGCTCGCGGGCTTTGCCTTTCGACCCACGCTCGGGGGCTTCACCTTTCGACTCACGCTCGAGGGCTTCGCCCACGCTTGGGGGCTTTGCCTTTCTACCCACGCTCGGGGGCTTCGCCCACGCTCGGGGGCTTTGCCTTTCGACCCACGCTCGGGGGCTTCGCCTTTCGACTCACGCTCGAGGGCTTCGCCCACGCTCGGGGGCTTTGCCTTTCTACCCACGCTCGGGGGCTTCGCCCACGCTCGGGGGCTTTGCCTTTCGCCCACGCTCGGGGGCTTCGCCCTATGCTCGGGGGCTTCGCCCTCTCGACCTACGCCCGGGGGCTTCGCCCTCTCGACCTACGCTCGGGGGCTTCGCCCTCCCGACCTACGCTCGGGAGCTTCGCTTTTCCGCCCCAGACTAACAAGAAAAAAGACACACATATACAATATATACATAAAGCAGAGGTCCAGATATAGCCACAGGGCTAGTTCATGGCGCCGCGGCGCCCTGGTTTGCTCTCTGACGATCACTTTCGGTGATAATCTGTTGAGCGATACAGTCGGCTGTGCCTCTGAAAGCAGCATAGTGGTGCTCCATATCAATGCGACCACTGGGGGACGGAGGAAGCGTCTTCAGAAGCTCCAGGTCAACCTCAGGATAATGAGCACACACGAAAGCAAGGGCGACCACGGCTCCGCAGCGCAAATGCTCCCGGACAAAGGAGTACACAACATTTCCATTCTCGAATCGGTCGAGCAGCGCCGGCAGACCTTCGGGCTGGTTGTTCAAAGGGAACATCGCCTTGTGCACCAGAGCGAGGGCGCTTCGGCTCGTCTCAGCCAACGCTCCAGCTTGAGCGATCATGTCTTGAAGAAGTGTCAGCTTCATCGCTTTCGACCGATCGGCCCAGAAGTTGTCAGTAACCGAATTGGCGTGTGTTTGAGCAGCAAGAAGGTGCACATTCACACGTCGGGCTTCAGCGGCATTGTCAAGGCACACATCTGCAGAAAGAGGTAGAAAATCAAATTTTGCGGGCTCAAATTACAATGCACAACGAAGGAGCTCGAAAAACTTACACTTCAAGGATTTCCCAAGATTGTCGATCTCCTCGAGAAGGAATTTTTCGCCATCCTGCGCATGTGATGCTTTGGACAGAGCGACATCGACCTTCGCTGAAACTGCCCTCAACTGTTGCTGCGTATTCCTAAGCTGGTCGCGCAAGGACCGAATTAAGGACAATTCGCCCGTGGAAGGCGCCCTTCTCTCAGTGGCACTGGAAGAACTAGCAATTGTCTCGTAAGAAACAGGCCAGGCACCCGAAGGCGTGGATGAATCCTGCACAAGGCGACCTCGGTCATGAATAGCAATCGGCAGTCAAGGAAGCAGACACATAATAGGACAACAAAGCGAGCGCTGCAAAGTTACAGCAAGGGATGCACACACATTAAAACGACATGGTTCAACATAGCATCATGATACTAATTACAGATGCACGACAGGCATCACCGGCACTACGCTGAGCTACCAGGGGCCTTGCTGGATTGGGCGCCGGAAGTTCCGCGCCTTCGAGCCCGCGCTGCCGCTCGCTGATCGTTCCTTTCGGCCAGGAAGCTAGTCAACCGAGCAGCCAAGTCGCGTGCTCGAGCAACATAGCCCTTGGCCGACTTGTCACGTCCATCAGCATCCTTCGGGTATGTGCTGGTGACCTTCTCGGCGTCGAACTGCACCTCGTGCATCATCATCAGAGAGAAGACAGACTCAGAACCGATATTTACCTGTCGGCGCACCGCGGCAACTAACGGATCTTCACCATCTGGCTTCACCGCCAGGGCTTCGAGGATTCCAGCCATGGCATCGCTGACCGAATCGGGGATGGATGTGTCCCGAACACGGATAAGCGTAGACCGCACCTTCGCCAGGAAGCTGCAGACTTCCCGACATAGGCGCTCGGCGGTACCAACACTGGACTCTAGACCAGCAGGCTCCTTCATAGCCTCGGCGTCCAACTCCGCAGCATCTGCAAGATATCACAAGTTCTTCAGTTAAGAGAAGCAATTCTTTGCCATTGCAAAACCCAATCAAGGGATATCGAAGATTCACCGCGCAGAGCGTCAAGCGAGGTCTGCAGCCGCTCCTGCAAGTCCTTCTCCCTAGATTCGGCATCCAGACGACTCTTTTTCACGCGCTCTTGACCTTCGGACGATTCGGCCTTTAAACGGGCGATTTCGTCGGCCAGCTCAGCGGCCTTAGCCTTCAAGCTCGAATTTTCCACAGCAAGATCGTCCAGCTGAGTCTTCAGGGACGTCTTGTCAGCGGCAGCCTATGATCCGATCCCTGATCATTTAAAGATGTCGTAAGGAGGCGAAGCAAAATAGCCCATAAAGCAAAGAGGCGACAAGTCAAGAAACAGTACTCACATCGAAAGTCGTCGACCTGGGCGTTCAGTCGTCTGTTTTCTTCCTCCAGCACAAGAAAGTTCTTGCACACCTTCGATAAGTCCCTAACAACGGGCTGCGCGAGAGGAGGCAAGGATAAACTCTAAGAAATATTCTTAGGAGGGCGAGCCCAAGTGTAAACACTTCGACTCACCCTCGGGGGCTACTGATAGGAAAATATACGAGGCATAAAAGCTGGAAATTTCAAACTTACATGGCTTTTCGAGCTGGAAGGCTCGCCGGAGGAAGTAATCAGGACGAATTCAGGTTCGCCCGCCTTTTTCTTCGTAGGAGACGGAGGCTTCGGGGGGTCGACCTCGGGAGCGGCGTCTCCAGCTGCTCTCTCCTGCGAATCCACGGTGTGCTCGAGGGAGTCGTCATGAGGCCGAATGCGATATTGGTCGCGATCCCCTTGGCTAGCCGAGGTCTCCTCGGTGGACGATCTGAAGCAAGCATCGAAGTCAATACATCATGGCCATTTCAAAGCAAAGCTGTACGATGCAAAGGAAACTCACGAGGCATCGATTCCGAATTTTGGAAGGACCCTTCTTCCCACTCGAGGAGGAAGACGGCTGCTCAAAGGCACCGCGGGGATCACGCTATCGTCGTCATCACCCAAGGAGAGATGGGTATCATCGAGATCTTCTGAGTCCTCGACGACATCCGTGATCGGTTGTTTCTTCGGGGCCCTCGACGGCGATGGAGCGGCAGAGGTCGATCCTTCCGGCACTTCGGTGAAATCGCGCCCTGGATATTCACCCATTTCGGGCTGGGGCGGATAGCTTTGGGCCACTTCGATTGCCTACACAAGAAGTTCAATCGCGTTCAACACTAATTGACAAGGGTATAGTTAATAGAGCCCGTTAGTTGAGTACCCCTGAGGCCCGTTGTGCTAGGCCCAATTGTAATGATAGTCGAATACGAGTTATTACCGTATGTCGATATTTGTAATCTGTATCGGACCCTACCCGATCCTCGAGACCTGGCCACCTATATATAGGGGCCAGGAGGGGACGGTGGAGGGCAGATTGAAAGCAAGCCAGGTTAAACACCCAAGTTTACTTTCAATACACACCTATTTCGACTAACTTTACCTTCGAGTTCATCTGACGCCCTATCTCCCCGATCCTAAGTCCTTCATCTAGGACATTTGTCGAGTTAACCCTCGTCAATTGGCGCCGACCGTGGGGAACTTGGGCGTTGGAATCATGAATTCGACGGTTTTTTCGCTTTTAGCCAACAGTAGTTCAGAAGTCGACGGAAGTCAAGAGGTGGAACTAACCATCGGAAGTCTGAGCATCCTCATCGGGCCGTCGGGTTCGTCCCGTCTTTCGGACCCGACGAAACAAGATCCATCGGCAGGAGAGCCTGAAGCAACAGAAATAATGGAGTATTCCGACGGCTCCTCCAGCGAGGTAAACTCGCCGGTCAGCCTAGAAGAAGTGCAAAAAGAAAAGATCGCAGAAGACAACGAAGAAAAGGAAAATTTTGACGTGGAAGTCCAACTCGAAGATCTTACGATCTGCCTCGACGATACCACAGACAAGTCAACAGATACATGGAAGACAGGATTAGAGCTTTCTGAAGATGGCGACTCGATCTTCTCAAGCTTCAACAACAACATCGGCAAGCAATGCCAGGTACTCGCCATTGTGGGCGACAACTCAGAAGAATTCGATGAAAATAACAACCCAGTGATAAACCCAGCAAATATCGATAGAGGAGCAAATCACCTAGCAGAAGGTCAAACAGTGGAATCCCTCACAGCCAGGGAAAAAATTCGACTATCAGTCGACGAGTGGAAAATAATAAAAGGAGCCGTAGAACACGGCACGCCAATACCATCAAATTCCAGCAAAGACATGCTTTTGGGGTATCACTACGCCCTAAGGCAGCAGGCCAAGCAATTAGCAAAGGAGAAAGCAGAAATACAAAGAAGAAAAGATTCAGCCATTGCAGCTAGCGAGGCTGCTCGAAAAGCACAGAGCGACGCATCACACAGCAACGCAAGGAAAAATCGTCGACACGGTTCAAGGTACGATAACCTCGAGTATTCTGACAGACAAAGTATTTCCAAAAACCTCGACTCGTCCTTCCTATCGGTCGACGAGCAGGGAAACATCCTACCAAAAACTCCTGAAGCAGCACTAGTGGCAGCACAAGCATACCTACTTACAACTCGACCAAGTCCAGGAGATCCTAGAGAACACATGCATAGAGCAGCACTGAACGGACTCAACATGGTGGGCCACAAGCTATCAGCAAAAGGAGAAGAAGCACATCACCACAAGGAAGTGCACAAAGCAAGGTCACCTCGCCGTCACAACAGTCCTCGACATAGGAGCAGCAAACATCGATCTCGATCGCCGTCACCAAAACAGCATGGTGGAACTCGAAGATCGCGATCCCCAAACGAAAGGCGCGACTATGAAGACGACGAAAAAGAGATGGGGCATCGTGCTTTACCCGCAGGGTTCGCACCACTCCAGTTCCTAAGGGATTTAAGCTACCTCATGATCAGCAAAAATACGACGGATCACAGGAACCACAATCATGGCTCGCTGATTACCTGCAAGCAGTCCAAATACTAGGAGGAACCAAAGAAACAGCAATGCAAAGTTTGCAACTACACCTCACCGGCGCAGCAAGGTCATGGTTGAGCAAACTAGAGAAAGAATCCATTGGAAGCTGGGAAGACCTCACAAAGCAATTTACAAGCAATTTTAGGTCGACATACAAATGGCCAGCATCAATAGAAGAAGTCAAAGCGTGCGTACAACAACGCGACGAAACACTGCGGGCATACATCCAAAGATGGAGCCTCATCAAAAATTCAGCCGTCGAAGTTTCAGACGAAAGAGCAATCGACGCATTCATCATTGGATTAAGGCGAAGAGACCTAGTCGAAGAGATGGGTAGAATAAAGCCGAAAACAGTGTCAGACCTCATGGACACAGCAAACAGATTTGCAGATGGAGAAGATGCGTGCAACAACAAACGGACACGATCTCCAGAGGACGACAGAAGAAACAGATATGGAAGTCAAAGGAGACGGTCCCGAAACTACGATACCTACGACTCTCATAGCCAAGTCGCCGCAGGGTACAAAGACAACAGTTATCAAGGAAACGATCGCAGAAGCTCGGGATATCGAAGCTATGGAAAAGAGGACTATAAGAAGTTCCCACCAAGAGAATCCAGAGAGTACAACCCATCACCAGAAGAGATGCTCAATGGGCCTTGTCATATACACTCAGCGTTCGTCGACGGGAAACGAGTATCAAGGCATGCAATGAAAGACTGCACGACATTCCTAAAACTACAAGAAGCAGCAATAAACAAACAAACCGAAGCAAGGCGACAAGGATTTGAAGGAAGTAACAATCCCCCGACAAGCCAGCAAGGAAACAACGGAGCTCCTCAGGGACAAGATCAGCAAAACAAGGGACACGACGACGACGACGAAGGGTACGTCCCATCAAAAGGACACATCACAGCAATGATACAACCTGTGCCCAAGTCAAACAAAGAAGAAAAGAGTATAACTCGACAAGTCAATCTAGTAGTCCTGTCGCCTCCAGCTACAACAGAATATCTGCATTGGTCAGAGCAACCAATAGAGTTCAACAGAGAAGATCACCCTATAACAGTACCTCGGCCGGGAAACGCGCCTTTGGTACTCAAAGCTCAAATCGGCGCGTACGATGTCGACAGAATATTCATGGATGCAGGGAGTGGAATTAACTTGATATACACGAAAACACTCCGAGCAATGCATATATCACTAGAGTTCCTGAAGCCAACAGATTGTTCCTTCCATGGAATCATACCAGGAAGTGCCAATTACCCGCTGGGTCGAATAGCACTCAATGTTTGCTTCGGCAACCGACAAAATTATAGAAGAGAAAAGCTAGACTTCGAAGTCATGGACTGGCCATCGCAATATCACGCGATCCTCGGACGACCCGCGTTTTCGCGATTCATGGCAGTGCCTCACTACACATATTTGGTACTCAAAATGCCAGGACCAAAAGGAATCATTACAGTGAAAGGAAGTTTTGAAGTTTCAGATCTCTGCGACAGAGAATTCCACAACATGGCACAAAATTTTGGCATAATAGCCAACCATGCAGAAAAGGCAAAAAGCACGACTACAGAAGGCGTCAAGCTACTCGAAGGATGCGTCGCGGAGCCCGAAGCGAAGAAACCACGAGTAGGAGCATCAGGAGAATGCAAAGGCTCAGGAGAAGAAGGGAAAACTGCAACGTCGTAAACATAGAGAAAAGAAGGACACAAAGGCTATAAGAGCCACGAGTTATACCAGGGGCAATGCCCTCTAGATCCAGAACACAGGCCATCGGCCGGATCTCTTGGGTCACCCCATGTATCTTATATTACAAGTATAAATAAAGATAAATCGTTCCTCGTATTCGAGTTTACGAATCTTTCCAAAGGGAAAATGCGGCAAACGCACGACTTACACAATAACGCTTTGAGAATAAACTTTTTGACACAATAGTCGCGAAATAAGATACTCTCGCGTTCCATATACACAAAACATTACAACAATGGGTTGTCAGAATCATCTACGCCTAAAGGGTCCAAATAATGGTACTCGCGAAAAAACGCAGCGTCCGCTTCCAGAAGCCTAGCCACGAGTCTCCGAGCAGGCTGCAACGTGTTCTCCATATGTACACGAAGGCTAGCTCCACCTGGAGCCAAACTTAGGGACATAGTGCTATAATTCAACCTCGGGTGCCACTTGCGTATCCACCCGAGAGCAAAATTGGCACCTGCCACTAAGTTCAGCTCTATCAGCCTATGAATACGATGACTTGATCTGAAAGTATCAAGAAGAAGAGGGAAAGTTGCAGGTAAAGGATTACGAGGAAGCATGACGGAGTGCATAGTGGTGAGAGCTCGTCGGCAACCATCAACTGATTCGCCAATATGCTGGGCACGGTCCTGAAGCAATACAATGGCGCTCCGGCGTCGAGGATCAGACCACAAAGTCTCGCAGCCAGTCGACATTCTCTCCAGAGCAGCATTTCGTTCAGCAACTCGACGTTCTTCAGCAGCAAAATCCAAACAAGTACCTACAACGACAAAGAGGTCACAAGAGCAGCAGCGCACAAACAATGAAAGAAAGAGTCGAAAGAAAACCCACATCGCAACAGCTCGCAAGCAGACTCGACAATGCCAAGAATAAAGGACTCGCACTCTTCATTATGAACAACCTTCGCCATTAAGCTGGAGACCTTTTCTTCAAGGGAAGAGATTTTCTTCATATAGCCACTGGCTTGGCTAGCCTTTTTAATGGCCATCTGTGCTTGGCATTTGGCCAAGGATAGGCGAGTTTCAAGGTCAGATATCCTCAAAGAATATTCTGCGCATTGATTGCATCGGCTAGGAGTCGACGAAATCTGAGGATCGAATCCACGGGCAGAGGAAGGAGCAGAACCATGAGTCAAAGGATCAGGAACATGTATCGACTACAACAGAAAAGAAAAGAAAAGAGAAACAATTTCAGGGAGGCAGCATAAAAAGAAGATATATTTACATAAGAGTACAACCCTATGGCTAAAGTTCTCAGGTTGCACTTTACATTCAAAAGGAGAAAACTAAAAAGTTACAAAGAAGCTGAGTCTACGCCACCTCAGCATTCTGATCCGTGGTAGAAGGGGGCGCGTCAGCTTCCTCGCTAGAAGTCGACGGTGGCACCGGATCTTTCGCCGCTGGAGGTGGTGCAGCAGGCACCGCAGAGGCTGCCGAAGGAGAAATCGTTGTCAACAATGCAGGTGCCAACTTCTTCGCCTTCTCGAAAAACACCTTCATCTGGTCACGGGTGTGGCCATGAGGGGAGCTAACCCTCTCCCAGTCGAAGTCCGTACCGTGCGCAAGGGAAAGTGCAATAGCACCCTCGGCGCCGCGCTTAATGGACAGCCCTTTCAGCTGGAGAGTGGGGTCTTCATCGCTGTCAAAAAATTTGGCGAGTTCAGTCAGGTTGTCCTTCGGGATTGCCATCCTTTTCTTCGGCCACAACCCGGCAAACAGCCGTGACAGAACGCGGCCAGCCAACTCAAAAGTTTCCTGGATAGATATCCAGTTTTCTTCGAGTAGGTTAACCGCATCCATAAGAGGATCATCGTCAGTTTGCAGGGACGACGGAGATACCCCTGTGAATTCTAAGCAATAGAAAAGAAAAGAAGAGACAAGTGTCAATAAATACACCAGTGCGACAGGAGACGAAGACAGAAGACAAGTCGAAGAACTCACTTTCGGCAGCAGTAGACATGGTGTGGAGACGCTCTGCCACGGCCCGCTCCCGCTGAGCATTCTCCTTGTTGGCATCAGCTAAAGCCTTTTCCGCTTTCTTCGCCTTGGCAAGCGCAGATTTCTGCGACTTTTCAGCAATGGCCTTAGCAGCGGTCGCAACGTCATAAGCTTTTTGCGAAGCTTTGAGCTCTGCCTCCAGTGAAGCAATTTGAGCATTGGCGGCTGCTAAAGCAGCTGCATAGGAAGTCGACAGAGAATCAGGTAGATAACAAAGGATGAAGTGCAGACGACAAGTGGTGATTGGACGTTAAAATTGTACCTTCGGAAGCTTTCGCAACCTTTAGGTACCCCGCGCACTCCGTGCCCAGGGCGATAAATCTCTTCACCAAGGCCTGATAAAAGAAGTGTGTAAGAGTAGAAGTGCATGAAAGGAAAGAAGGGAAAGAAGAATTACTTACATCATCAGAAGAAACAGTAGAAGCGTGAGCTTCCAGAGAAACTTCGGCTTCTTTGGCCTTCTTTGAGCGTTTCGACTGTCGAGTTTGAGGAACCTTCCTCACGCCGGACCTAGTGGCCCTCGGCGCAACATCTGGTTCGACAGGCTCATCAATCGTCACAGGAGAAGGTGGTGGAACAGCCTTAGCATCTGTTGGTGGCTCTTCGTCATCACTACATAGAAGGTATAAGTTAAGGAAACAAGGCAAGAACAAGGCAATTGAAAAGTTTGACTACAACACTTACGATGCAAGCATGTCGAAGTACTCCATATCTTCTGCACGAGCGGGGGTTTTTTCCAGCCGCTGCAGAACTCGATGAAGCAATTTCGTCGACACGTTTCCTTTTCTTGTCGACACCAACATTTCAGCAAGTACAGGAGGAGTCGATGTCGATGAGCTGGTTTCCTCTTCTGAATCTTCGACATCATCTCCGTCCTACTTTCGTCAGCCTCGGGGGCTTCAGATGCAGGAGGCTAGATCAGCCGGAAGGGGCCCTTCCTCTGGAAGAGGAGGACGCGAAACAAGAAATAGGTGACCCTGTATATAAAGCAGAATGCAAAGTCAACTAATGATGCAAGACGAAACAAGCAAAAGTTTGAGAAAAAGGGACGCAAAAATACATACCTCGGAAGAGGGTGCACGGAGTCGAAGAAATCAGCGGTTAAAACCGCAACTCGCGTGTTCCGTGAGCTTGGTAAGATTTCGGACTCGCTTGTCGACATCCTTTCGATATCAGGTCTTCAGATATGCGAGTAGGATCTTCCAAGCCAGAAAACGCCAAAGTTTGGAAAGGCGGTGCTGTAGGGGGAACTCGACGTTGTATGAAAAACGCCATGAGTTGGATACCCGACAAAGCACCTCCTAGGCCTGTTTTCAAAGTTTGAATGCGGGATAGAAGAGGAAGAATTGTGCAACCTCTGCATCTGAGGGAAGCGAGTCCCATGACTTCAATTTCTTCACCTCCTGAGAAGCGTCAAAGGGAGGCAAGCCGAATTCATCTTCAGGAGAGGATTTGCGATCCTTGATGTAGAACCACTTGGTCCTCCACCCTTGGACAGATGCGGCCATGGAAAATTCAAGGTATTGCGCTTCAGGGCGGCACAAAAACGACGGCTCCGCCCAGTTCGGGTTCCTTGCCAGAGAAACATTGGGGCGGAGTCGAAAGACGGATCTCCAGAGAGTGAAATGGGGCTCAATGCCCAAAAAATGACTCGCAAAGAGTCACGAAGCAAGCAATATGCAGAAGTGAATTTGGTGTGAGCTGATGGAGCTGCACACCGTAAACAATAGAAGCCCACGAAGAAACTCGTGGGCAGGAAGGGACAAACCGCGGAGGAGGAAAGCAAGGAACATTACCCGGTAACCGCTCGGGGGGCTTCGGGATCCGTTCGGTACTGGGAAATTTGATGGAATCTTCAGCAGCGATGAGGCCGTCCGCCGTGGCCTTCTCCACCTCCTTCTTGGTGATGGTGGAGCGAACCCAGTTGGTGGCAGAGGACTTGGCCATATCGCTCTTGGTGGCCAGATGCTTCACGCGCATTCAGCACAACAGTGCGCTTGGGGGCTCCGCAAGAGAGGAGGAGGCAGAGGAGATCGGCAATGGAGGCGGCGGAGGGAACGAGCTGGTAAACAGTACGATTCCCCACTACGTCATTTATATACCTCTGGGAGAAGGATTGTGGGCTGCGACGTGGCGTAAAGATCGGAAACGCCAGCCCACTACGGTCAAAAATCGTGCAGCCTACTAACGGTCAAAAAATCATGAAAAGTTACAGTACTACCCATAAAGCGGTTTGCACTGATGAAAAGCCACGTCTTCATTGATGTCATTCAATATATATAAAGGTAAAAGGATGGCGCCGACAAATGCCGAGCTTACAAAAAAGATCATATATGAAGGATTTTTGGTTATAGCCTTGGGGGCTGGTATTTTCAAACATATCGAATGGAGTTCTTCATTGAAGAGGTGAATTCGAACTTGACAACAAGGTATTCTTGAAAGTATCTCGAATTGAAGAAATTTGGAGTTGAAGTGTTTCGAGTTGAAGTATGACGAGCTACATTATCTCTTGAGCCTATACTCGAAAAATTCTTCTTTTGACTATAGCCTCGGGGGCTACTCCCATCGGGAGCGCTGAGCGCGCACCCGACGATATTCATTGGTAAAGCATTGGAGATTGGAGAAGTGTTACTCCCATCGGGAGCGAGTTTTATGGTTGTAGAAACCCAAATATTTTCAGTCAAAATTTGACTGCGATATAAGATTCTCGAGTTGCGTTATCGCAACGAAACTCGAATGCTGTGACTTGTCACGAAGGTAAGACCCCGGGATCCGTCCTGTGTGGCCTGGTATACGCACATGGATGCGCTCTGCTGGTATGTATCCGTGTCTATGACGCGAAGAAAATCCTGGTGGACGCACTGGGTATCCTTAGAACCACTGGGATTCATTCTTTGTAAGTCCTAAATGCGGCAAAAGAATGAATTTGACCGGTATCCCGAATTCAAGTCCAAGGGGATTGAATTTGAAGTAGGTGACAAGTATCTGTTCCGGCAGTTAACTGACCTCTTGATCCGTCAGAGTTGTCAGGCTTGCTCATCAAAACCCCTTGCGAAAGAATATCATGAAAATAAGTCAAAAGACCAGTCGAAGATTTGAAGAAGTCGAAGAATTGATCAAGTCGAAGATTTGAAGATTAGAGATTCAACCTGAATCTGCAATTCTGGTAGAATCTCAGGGGCTACTGACAAGGGTATAGCTAATAGAGCCCGTTAGTTGAGTACCCCTGAGGCCCGTTGTGCTAGGCCCAATTGTAATGATAGTCGAATATGAGTTATTACCGTATGTCGATATTTGTAATCTGTATCGGACCCTACCCGATCCTCGAGACCTGGCCACCTATATATAGGGGCCAGGAGGGGACGGTGTAGGGCAGATTGAAAGCAAGCCAGGTTGAACACCCAAGTTTACTTTCGATACACACCTATTTCGACTAACTTTACCTTCGAGTTCATCTGACGCCCTATCTCCCCGATCCTAAGTCCTTCATCTAGGACATTTGTCGAGTTAACCCTCATCAGTTATAGTAAATAGGACTTTTAGAGGTTCGAGCATGTTTATTGGAATCATCAACAACAATATCATTTTCTACGCGAGTGTCCTTAAAAGGTTCATGATACACGTCCCCATTTCCTTTAGGAACATTAATATGGGAAGCAAAGGTTTTAAAGCAATCAATCATAATTTGAGGATCAAGACCATACTTAGCACTAAGTTCTTGAAAATCAGCAGTTTCAGCTAAAGACTTAATGCAATCAAACTCGTAATTCATACCTGATCTTTTATCTTTGTCGCTATCCCAACCCTTCAATATTGGTTTGAATTGTGTCAAGCAGATCCCACTTGGTGTCAACATCCTTGCTTGTGAATGACCCATCAAAGCATGCATCTAGATAGTCCTTGTAATATCCTGAAAGCCTTGCATAAAAATTATTAATAACAATATTACGGGCAAGATCATGATAGGACATTTGTGCATTAGTAACTTCAATCTTCCCCATGCTTGGGCAATGCTTTCTCCCTCATGCGGATGAAAGTTATAAATGTAATTCCTATCTTTATAAACCTGACTAGAAGGATAGAATTTAGAATAAAAGAGAGGTACAATTTCCTCCCAGTCAATAGATCGACCATCCTTCAGTGTTTTATACCATTCCTCAGCTCTGCCTTTCAGTGATAAAGAGAATAGCTTCTTCTTAACTTGGTTCATTGAATACCTGCACACTGGAACAACTCGCATAATTCATGTATAAAAAGCAAATGATCACCATGATGGACAGTTCCATCTCCTAAATAGCAGTTATCCATAGCACATTCAACAATCTTCATAGGTATTTAAAAGGATGAGGAGCACAAGCATCATTAGAAAACATCACATATGGGAGATAAAATATTATCAGAAAAACTTTTCTCCACTAAAGCTGGGGAACTAAAAATATCATGCTTAACAAAACCAGCTTCCCCAAGCTTAGACTTTTCTTATAGCATTAGCAATAACGGGATTCAAAGCATTCGTACTAATAACATTGCTATGCGAAATAAGCTCCAAAGGTTTTTCAATTTTCTCTTCAAATCTAAACTCAGGAAAAAGACTAAAGAACTCTTTACTTTCCATTAAGCCTAACTAGTGAAAATAAAAACAAGAAACAAAAAGATATAATTGTAGAATCTAAAGAAAATAACTCCGAGCACTCACCAGCAACTGAAAGACTTAGTAACCAAAGAATGTGAGTACCTTTTACCTTACCTCCCCGGCAATGGCGCCAGCAAAGAGCTTGATGTTTATGCACGTGTCTATTCTTGTAGACAGTGTTGGGCCTCCAAGTGCAGAGGTTTGTAGAGCAGCAGCAAGTTTCCCTTAAGTGGATCACCCAAGGTTTATCGAACTCAGGAAGGAAGAGGTCAAAGCTATCCCTCTCAAACAACCCTGCAATTACGATACAGAAAGTCTCTTGTGTCCCCAACACACCCAATACACTTGTCAGATGTATAGGTGCACTAGTTCAGCAAAGAGATAGTGAAATACAAGTAGTTGTGATGATTATAAGTAGTAAACGCAATCTGAAATAAAAATGGCAGCACGCAAAACATGTAGCAAAACAGAAAGTAAACGGTGTGCAAAGCTTGGAAACAAGGCCTAGGGATCATACTTTCACTAGTGGACACACTCCCAACAAATATAACATAATTGAACCAATAGATACTATCATCAATATGCAACTCAAAACAATTATCCAATGGAAAACATATACACTAATCATGCGTAGGGCTACGAAGCACTCCTCAAAGTCCGTATGTACCCAAACTAGATTGTCCCACACTATCACCTTGAATGCACTAGATGGTTCTAACAAACACCAACATTTCATAGAGACATTAACCAAAAAGATACACATGATGCACACACTAGTCACCTTTACACCATGATACGAGGTATCTCCGGAGAGTACAATAATAAAGCATAGGAGTAGCATAATATCTGAATAATAACATCTACCAATTCAACTAGATACAAAGCTCATGATCTCATAAAGATCACATCATGGGAGAGAGAGGTGAACCACATAGCTACCGGTAGAGCCCTCAGCCCCGGGGGAGAACTACTCCCTCCTCATCATAGGAGACAGCAAGGTTGATGGAGATGGCGGTGAGGTCGATGGAGACGGTGGAGACGGCGATGGAGACCGATGGAGATGGCTCCGGAGGCACTTCCCGTCCCGGCAGGGTGCCGGAACAGGGACTTCTGTCCCCCAAAATTTGTCTTCGACGGCGGCGGCGCTGCGGAACTGTTCTGGAAATTTCGTCCATTCTTTTAGGGTTTTTCATCCCGAGGCTTTATATAGGCGAAGGGGCGTCGTAAGGGGGCTGCCAGGGTGCCCTCACAATGGGTGGGCGCGGCCAGGGGCTGGGCCGCGCCCCCCTGTTGTGTGGGCGGCCTCTGGCCCCCCTCCGGCTCTCTTTCGGTCTTCGGTACTCTTCCGGGAAAATAAGACTTCTGGAACTTGTTTCATCCAATTCCGAGAATATTTCCTGTGTAGCTTTTCTGAAACACAAAAACACCAGAAAACAGGGAACTGGCACTATGGCATCTTGTCAATAGGTTAGTTCCAGAAATCGCATAAAAACGCCACGAAGTGTAACGAAACACAAGGCAAATGGTTGTAAAAACAAGCATGGAGCATCAAAAATTATAGATACGTTTGAGACGTATCAGGTCCTTGGATGGACCAACAGAGGGACTGTGTGGTGGTAGTAATGACATTTCGGGCAACCTTGGATTTGGTGGACAATCGGACGCACTTCAGGTTTGCTGAGATCCGACTGAAAACCCTACTTAGACCTTAGTCAATGATGACGATGGAGGCGCTTTCCATGTCGATATCGGGGTATTGCTATTTCTGGTTGGTGTTATCCGCTTTTTCATCGGCAGCTCGGTGGTGGCGGCCCTGAGGCCGGCTTAGATGCCAGAGCGGCAGCTTCGGTTTATCGCCTCCACCTTGTTACGCTGAGGTGTTTGAGTGTTGGATTTGGTCGCTTTGGCAACTGGGTCGTCATCCCGTGTGGGTGTGCGACCTAGGGACGACGAGGATATTGGAGTAGTTGCTCCAGCTTCTCGCCTCTGTTGTGTTGCGTTGGGGTGGTTGAGTGTCGGCTTTGGTCACTCCACTGATTTTTCGTTGACTCGTGTGGAGCGCACGGTCGAGACCGGCATGTTGGGTTTGGTGCGGCTTTCGGCCAATTTTCCTTATAAAGTGGACAATGCATTTCATCTATATCAATGAATAGATAAATCTTTTGCCTCGTTTCAGAAAACAAGAAAATAGTCAATAAACTAGAGGACGGATTGTCATCCATTGGCTTGGATGTTTATCCTATTTTCTGAATGATGCGGAAATCCAATTCAACTTACATGTGCATATGAACCGATTGTTTCAAAAAACATTTGAAATATTTTTTTATAGAAAAAATCACATGTACATCAAGGGATTTTATGCTTTTAAACAAGTTCTCGGGGAAAACAACATTTTTTTGTCCCGTGTAAAAAAACAAATTGCAATGCTACAACATTACTATTCATGAGAGAATTTATCTTTTTTTACATAGGTCATATAAATTATTCTTTTGTTCTCAAAAAGTTGTGTACGATCATAAAATGTTCGGATGTATACGTGAATTTGTTCGAAATTGACATTCTAAAATAATTTTTTTTACAAATTTAATAGGTTCATATGCCAAAACAAACTATCTTGAAGTTCTTATTAACAATTAAATCATCGGAATACTAAGCTGGAAAATCATCATAAAATTTGTAAATTTAGATCACCCTATGATTAATATGGGTGCACTCTGCAAAACCGTAGACGTCGATTTCTCATGTTACCGTCGATTTCTCCACTGTAGCAAAACCGTAGCCGTCACGCAGCCTCGTTTAGTCGAGAGATAAGATTGCATTCCGGAAATTTGCCAACCATCCTAATTCACCTCCCCAAGAAACGCTATTTTTTCAGAAAGTCATAAACTGGAATTGTATGAGAAGGGATATTATTTGATCTGATTTGTTATTCCTTTATATAGTAGTATTTCCGGCTAATTTACGCTATGTTTTTTTTAGGGCGGCTATGTAATCTCGTAAAAATGGAATCATATCGCGCCAAAATCAGGCCCTTGTATTGTATACGCACACGATCATTCGACCTTATATACATGGCAAGATATATTTCTTAATTCCCCTACTCCCGAAACGCCATTGTTTTTTCAGATCAAATCAATAATAATTTAATTAGATGAGAAAGGGTATTATTGATCTGATTTGATTTTCCTTCATAGTAGTATTGTCCGGCTAATTTATGTATAGTCTCATAAAAAATGGAAACATATCGCGGGCACTTATAGACGGTTCGATGTAAGCTTCATAATTAAGGGACTAATATTTCCGAAACTTGAGGATTATGGACGATTGCAAATCCCATTTGTTGAAATTTCCAATTATTTTGCCGAGTAATTAATTTTGTTCCAGAAAATGGAGACCGCACCTACCCATAAGTAGCCCCCGTACAATCTCCATCTCGCCAACCCCTCCCATCTGATCTGCCCACCGCCTCCCGCTCCATTCTACCTAGCCCTAGCTCGATCAACAAGCCATGTCACGAAGCTACTCCTCGCGCCTCCGTGGTGGAGGCGGCGGCGGAGGTCTGGACGCGACGACGCTGCTGGCTGCGAAGGTGGCGGCGTCCTTCGCGCTGGCCGCAGCCGCTGGCCTGGCGCGCGTGGTGCTGCCCCAGATCGCGTCCAGCGCCGCCTTCTTCCTCTGGAAGCACTACCTCTTCATCACCGTGCACATGGTCATCTTCCTCATCTATAAGCTCTCCGACTACAAGAACTTCCACGCCGCCGCGCAGCAGCTCATGGACCCGTGGGCTCCGTTGCCTCAACACCCCGCGCGCCCAGAAATCACCGAGGCAATGGTCCTGTCCGTCCTGAAGCGCAAGAAGGTGTACCTCGTGCCGTTGCCGGGGTCGCGGCCGGTGTCTAGGCTAGAGGCTGTTGTATCCTCGAGTGATGAGGGAGAAGTCTCCCCCCCGGGGTCGCGGCGAGTCGCCCGCCACCACGGAGTCCGAAGAGGAGCCGGCCTCCTCCGCTGTCGACGCGTCGGGCAACATCGCCATTGCCGACACGTCGCGGAGTGTCGAGCCTGCCCCGGCGCCTGTGCATAAACGCTATGTTTTCGATCATGCCCCGGCGCCGTGCATAAACGCTATGCTCTCGAGCCTGCCCCGGCGCCTGCGCGAAAACCCGCGGTTATCGTTCGTGCCCCGGCGCCTGCGGCTAAACGCGATGTTGTTGAGCCTGCCCCGGCGCCTGCGCCTAAACGCGCGGTCGTCGTGTCGGTCCCGGCTCCTAAGCTGGAAAGCGCGGTGGTCGAGCATGGCATCTCTCTGCCTCGGCAACCGGCCGCCGCGGCCACGGCCGAATACTTCCACAACACCGACCACGACAACGACAACGGCGGCGGAGACAACGATCTGGAGTCGACGTGGAACACCATCATGCAGAAAAGGGCCCCGCGACGGCACCTGCTTCAACTCCCTCGGAACCGGCGCCGCGCTCATCGCCTGCGCGGCCGCCCCGTCGTCGCGGATCAGAATCCGCGAGCCATCGATGAGCGCGGAGGAGTTGAACAGGCGGGCGGATGAATTTATCAAGAAGATCCGCAGCTCCTTCCGCCAGAATCAATAATCCAAATCTACAATTTTTCTTTTTGTAAATCTTAGTACATTGTTCGGATTATTTGACCAGACATATATGCATCATGCATGCAGTGCGGATGTAAGTAGGACGAATTCTCGTAAAACCCAAGTACATCGGGACGGAAGGAAAAAAATCATTGTCTCATAACTATGAAACCACTCTCGAAACAGTTTTCGATCCCAAATCTGAGCGTGACCGCTGATTTCTTTTAATTTCTTTTAATTTGTTGATTGGCCATCTATCCGGGGCGATCGAGGTTCTTTAACGGCGAGAATCCACCCTAACCTTTTCACCCGTCGTCGAGAGTGCAAAACTGTCAACGACGGCCGGCGTCCAATTTCCAGCGATTAGTAGATGTTTGTACATCATCTCACTAGTATGATTAGGGTTTCAATCATGCATGCTTGGATTAACACATGTGCTTATTATTTTGCTTCAACAAGTTTAGGCACCATGCACCATTAACTTATAGTATATGTCACGGCGCCACCAAAGGCTAGCTAATTCCG